>JAJQOW010001534.1:0-44364 GCA_037975125.1 Latrodectus hesperus
AGATGCCAAGATAAGCGCAATAATGTATCGATCGTGGGTGCCAAGTTTTCCTCATAATTGCATTAATTGTGGGGGGGGGGGAGTTTTCCCAGTATGCCATGAGAACAATTTATTGATCTTATAGTGGTAGTCATGGTGCGCCTAATCCTGGGTACGCCTAGATAAGAACAATATAGGCAGCAATTACACATTTTATATAACCAAACATTTTAAATCTTTTTTAGTTCTAATAAATGCTACTTTTGTATGTCCAAAACTAAGCACACACAATAGAACAAGTTTACAAATAACACTTATTTGTGTTCATAATCCAATTCAATCCACAAATTTAACTACATTGACTCGGGGTACATCTACATAAAGTTTCAAAAATGTAATAATTTTAACATTATTAACAGAGATGATAACTGACAAAGATGCCATGAAACTAGTCTGCAAAAGATATTTTATTCATTTTTCTCATGACATGAGTGGCTTCGTTTACATTCGAAGAGTGAGCTTATATCGAAAATTCTATCAATATTCAAATATCCCCAATAACGAGTGCCAAGTTTTCGTCTATATACAAGATGCCAAGATAAGCGCAATAATGAATCGATCGTGGGTGCCAAGTTTTCCTCATAATTGCATTAATAGTGGGGGGGGCAAGTTTTCCCAGTATGTCATGAGAACAATTTATTGATCTTATAGTGGTAGTCATGGTGCGCCTAATCCTGGGTACGCCTAGATAAGAACAATATAGGCAGCAAAGTTTCCGCCTAAATATATTACAAGTTTACTCCACAATATAGCTATTTGTTTCCTATTATGTTTGGTTGCCTAGTAATTAAGAAGCTATATTTTTATGTGTAATGAAATAAAAAATTTGCAATATTACACTTAATAACTCTATCAGGCTAATCAAAAAATTCCAATATTTTTATACATGCATTAATTATTTTGCATTTAAAATTTAAACATAAAGTTAATCAAAGAGTAAATTTGCTTATGTATGATTTGTTGAGTTTCACTGCACTTTAGAAAGGTTGAAACATGAAATGTTGTAAACAAAAAATTATTCGAAGTATAGCTGGCCAGTATTAAGATTTATATCTTCTAGATGACTTGTGGAAAAATCTAATGAAAAAGACATTTGATTCAAAATGTAAAGCCTATTACTACTATTATTGAATCCAAAAAATATATACAAAGAGTTGTAACTAGAAGATAATCACGGGATAATTTTTAATGCAAGGGCATGGTAATAAAGTACCTTTATATTTTAGAGTGATCTTCTAAACCATCATCTAGAGTTAAAATAGTTTTTACTATGCAACTGTCACTAACCAATTTCTATAATAATGTTTTAATAAAGTAACAAAATGTATTATAATCACTGAAATAAGTAAATTTACAATCGGACCGGGTGTGCTGTATCAGCAGAGTACCTGTGCCAGAGCCCGCACCTCTTAATATAACAGTGGGGGGGGACTACTATTCTGGAGGTTCTTAATATTTTGAAGTTTCTTAGATTTATTTATTTTTTATTTTCTGAATTTTAAGTTTTAATCTCCATTACAATAGGGAACATGGGTGACTCCAACTCTGCTGATATTCTGTAATTTGGGCGAGAACCAGTATCTCACCATGGGGGCCGAATTTATTTAAAAATCAAAAAGAGTTTTACAGATTACACAGGCACATAATCCGCTCGCAGGCGGGTGCTAATTAACATATTTCTTGGCTATATGTCTTTCCAGTTACAATACAATTTGTTTTTCATAGTACAATATTTATATATACAGTATTATTTATATTCTCTACAAATTTGTATACTATTTACAATGAGTGGATGTATTATTTGTTTACAGTTGTTCAATTAGAAGATTCTTATTTACAATATTAAGATATATTTACATACTTTCAGTCAATGTGGTGCAGAACTCGGCTCGTGCTATTGCTTACAAGTGATTCATTGCCATATTCATTTAATAGATAATTATATAGTCTGTTAGTAGTACACTATTGGCCATTAAAATTGCTACACCAAGAAGGAATGCACTTAACAGAACGATATTTATTGGACACATACATTATAGTGGAAAGAACAAGTGATTAGATTTACAGGAAATTAGGATGTATAGATCTTGAGAAATCAGTACCCAGAGCAGCCACCTCTGGCTGCAATAACAGCATTTATCCACTTAGGCATGGAGTCAAACAGAGATTGTATGGCATGTACGGGGATCTCAGTCCATGCAGCTTCATCACTATGCCACAATTCATCGACAGTTGTGGATGGTGAGTGATGGCGTGCCAGTCGCTCGACAACCATCGACCACACGTTCTCAATTGGTTACAGATCAGGAGAACGTACTGGAAAGGGTAACAGTCGAACCTGCTCTGTATCAAGGAAGTTCAGAACAGTACGGGCAACATGTGGTCGTGCATTATCCTGTTGAAACAAAGCATTAGGGAGGCCTCGAAGATAGGGCAGAGCCACGGGTTTTAACACATCAGAAATGTAACGGTTGCTGTTCAAAGTGCCGGTAATGCGAACAAGAGGTGATCGAGACGTGTATCCAACGGTACCTCATACCATCACTCCAGCAGATGGGCCAGTATGGCTATGTCCAATGCAAGCTGGCAATGCGCGTTCTCCACGATGCCTCCAAACACGGATATGGCCATCATGGTCCTGCACACAGAACCGAGATTCATCTGTAAAGATGACGTGATGCCATTCCCACGTCCAGGTTCGTCGGTGATCACACCATTGAAGGCGTTCCTGTCTGTGACGCAGCGTCAATGGTAGCCGAACCATGGTCGCCGTGCAGACAATCCATGCAGCTGCAAACGTCGTCGAACTGTTCGAGCAGAAACTTGTTGACTTGCAAATGACTCCATTTCTCGACTCAGGGTTCGTGACGTGGCTGTACGATCCCTTGTGACCCTGCGGATAAGATGTTAGTCTTCTCTGCTGTTAGTGATGGGGGGTCGCTGATATTCTGCATGACGTTCTGTATGATTGTCCTGAACCCATCGATTCCATATTCTGCTAACAGTCGTGGGGTCTCGACCGACGCGAGCAGCTGTATTGTGTTACGATAAACCGCAATCCCGGTAGGCTATAATCCTTCCTCGATCAAAGTCAGACATGTGCTGATAGGCATTTCTTCTTCTTCTTCTTCTTACACGAGGCATTACAACAACTTTATTCTCCAAAAACAAGTTTGAAACGGAAACTGAGTATGAGAAAATTGCTGTCAAATCTCTGGTTTTATAAACATTGTAGATGTCGCTACTGTCGCCTGCTTTGTAAGAATGCGCTGAAAATCTAATCATTTGCATATCACAGCAAGTTCTACCTGTCATGCAAATTTCACGTGTTTGGTGTGGCGCTTTCCTGGTGTAGCAATTTTAATGGCGAGTAGTGTATTACGGTTAGTTAATATATATATGTTAAATATTTAATTAGGTTGAATTAAATTAGATTATATAAAACTAATTAAACTAAATAATTTGGATAATATAAATTAGTTTGTTTCAATAATTTGAATTAATAATTTAGTGAATATTAGTTTTAGCATGTTTTTGAAACAGCTCAATAAGTATGAAAAATTTATTAGTTGAATTATCTGCTTCTTTTAATTTGTCAATATTATTTGCTATGAATTTAATAAGGTTAATAATGTCATTATCCTCGCTGAGATATTTGATTGTTTTCATTATATCATTAGCAATGCTGGGAATGTTTACATTATTTTGTTCATTATTAAAATTTTCTCTTGTTTGTTGTTTTGGAAGGCTGGGAAAATTTTTTTCGTTTCTTACGGCGGCTGCGTACGATGGGGTGTTATTATTGTGTTTTGTATGTTTTGTGTTGGGACGTAGCCCGTGTAATTTTGTTTATTTCTAATAGGCAAGGTTTCCAGTTGCCTTGGTTTTTTGGGCTTAGGTCCCTTTGGGCATCCTCTGTAACTTGCTGGGTGTGGGCCTCCACAATTGCAGCATTTCGGGTTTTTAATTTTTTCTTTTTGTTTGCTCTTGTCACATTGTGAAGTATGGTTGTTTTCTCCACATTTAACACACCTAGCAGGCATTCGACAATTGGCACTACCGTGCCCAAACATTTGGTAATTATGACATTGTGTCACTGAATTGGTATTTATATATTTTTCGATTGTAACATCGAAGTATAGCAGTTGTTTAATGTCGTGTACTTTTTCGAAGTTGTCTGTTTTGTACAACTGCACCTGGATAAGGGGCATGGGTCTATTTCTATCTCCTCTTTTTGTTAGTTGAGTTATTTTGATTATATTAAGTCGGTAAGATTTTAATTCGTTTTCTATTTCTAATTTATCAGTGTCTATGGGTAGACCTCGAATTACTATTTTGTATGGTTTGGCTGATACCGGTTTGACAATCCAATTGGAACTTTTTCTTCATCTAAGAATTTAGTTAATATTCTGTGTTCCTCGGGGGTGCTAATATGTAGTTTTAAATGTTGTCCTGCTAGACTTCCAGTTACTGTAAAATTTAATTTTTCATTTATATATTTCATGAATTCTCCTAGTTTTCTGTCAGTTTTTACACAAACAGCAGGCGGTTTGGGTATTGGTTTTGGAATATTTGTATTAATATTATTAGTATATTGTGTGATTATTGTTCGCGCCGTTATCCGGCAATCTATTATCAACATCAGTATCAGATTCTAAGGAATCGTAACGATTTGAGGGGTTTCATTATTATAGTTATTTTTACTTGTTCTAATTCTGTTAGATTTTATTTTACTATACGATTAGCATATGGGACAAATTCACTGTCTTCTTCAGTATCTTTACGGGCAAGGGGTACAAGACTTTTTGGTCTCGCTACAGTGGACCCATCGATCCATTTGACAGGTGCAGCTGTTGCTGCGTTTTTAATGATTTTTGTTACGGGGGAGTTTTAGGCACTTTAAATACGTTTCTATACGAAGTATTATTTTTTGTATTATAATTCTCTATATTTATACCATTACTGGTAGAGGGCTTATCATTCGTATTATCATTTATCACGTTATTAACATCAATTTCGTCAGTATTACCAATGACATTATTAATATTTTGTGTATTTACATTGCTATTCAGTTGTATATCATTAATATCAGTTGCTTATCATTAATAAGTATTATTTCTAGAACAAGATGGCATTTCAGTAGACACATTATCATTATTGTGAACAGTTTTATCAATATTATTAATAGGTACAATTATATTACTATTTTTGAATTATTATTTACATTTTTATTATTAATATTAGAGTCATTTATATCATATTTCATAGAATTATCAATACTATTATTGTTGTCAACAATACATTTAGCAGATTTGTTATTTTTACTTTTAGACTAATTTTTAGATTTTAATGTTTTGTTAGAGACAGTATTAATCTTATCATAAAAATCAACATTTTTAAGCAATGAATCACAATTAAGAAAAAAAGTGAGACACTCACCTGTGTAATGCACTATTTCGGCACATGGTGTGCCTACTTTAAATTCTAAATCCTTGGGTGGAGGTTTGCCTTTGAAGACATATTTCCTTGCACTATTACTTAGATTTTGCAGTCTCTTCATTAAGTTCGCAAATATTATCACAAGTTGTGGATTGATAATAGCCTCTTCTATTTCTTCGTTTAATTGGGCGGTAACTTCGTCGGGTATCGGGCACCCCAGATACCCGACGAAGTAAATTTATTGAATAGCAAAATGGTAGTTTCTTAATTGAATAGCTAATAAGAAATTTATATCTTACTCGCAATCGAGATAAAAAAAAATTTCCTAACAGAAAATAATCCAAAGGTCAATAACACAGAAATTATGAAGTATTACTTCACAAATAATCATGAAATAGAATTATTTACATATTTTTCATCATATTATTTCTATTACATATGAATAAACTACGTAATTGCATTTAATTGCTATGTAATTCTCAGTGTCCGGTTTATGTGTTTATTAATTTTTGTGCTTTTTTATTTTTTGTTATTGATTTTAATGACGTTTTAGAAAATCCGTCATTACTTGAACTTGAACTTGAGGTTGTTATCTGAGTGCCAACCCGGAGATTTCTACTCATTCATCATGCAGTAGTGCCGATGGCCATTAATTATATTTGTCTTGTGATTGAAGAAGGAGGGAGAGAGAAAGAAAAGGAGGACTATTTCCTCGAAAGAATAGCATCACTACAAAAGTAGGATGCTATTGATCTATATTTTGTATCTTCCATGTAATTTTCAAATTTGAAAATATCATTGAAGTTTGCCGTTGTACAGTTGGTGGCTTTTTTGTAGAATTTATGATTTAGAGTTGCAATGTAATTTATGATTTAGGTTGAGTGGTTGTAGGTTCAGATCGTGATGAATGGTTTTATTTCTGATATAATAAGGTGAGTTAGTAATTTTCATTAATATCTTGTTTTGAAAAGTAGTGAGTTTCTTTAAAGTTAATGGAGATATGGTGTTCCAAGCAGGGGAAGCATAAGTCAAGATAGGTCTAATCATTGAGGTATAAATAATTTTCTTGGTTTTTATATTGGCATTAGATTTGGGTCCAATAATGGGTTTAAGCTTGTTTATGATAGAATTTGCTTTGGCAATTATGTAATTTACATGATGTTCCCAGGTGAGTTTATTATTGATGATGAAAATCCGTCATTACCTAAGCTGTTGACAACAAAATTTGTTTTTAAATATAATATATCTGGTAAGTATATAATAATTTTTTAAAAATAAATTTTGTAGTGAATGCAATGTGATACCAAAATAAGTAAGGTTATTTAAATTCCCAATAAATCTTAAAAATTCCAATAAATCTTAAAGCAAAAAAAAAAAAGATATTTGAAAAAATTAAATGAGAGATCAGTGAGTCTGTGTTGTTCAAGATAATTTTAATAGTTAATGTAGTTGTACATTAGTCGCAATGAATTCCTCGTTAACTAAATATATATTATATCACCTCTGTATTGGTGATTTATCTCATTCACACTATATAGCACAAAATTATACATTTAATAAAATTGAGAAGTCATATTAGAACACACATCAATTAAAACACCAATGTTTAATTTTTTACTTTTACAGACATTTGAATATCATTATTTATTTTTTTCCTGCATAACCGTAAGGCGTTTCTTAAAAGCATTTTAATAAATGGGTGGGGCATCAGATTGGGTGAGCTATCATTTTAATCTGATTTATATAATGTTGTATAAGAGATTCAAAATAGATTATTTACAAATATCGCAATTATTAATTTAGAAAAATGGCGGATTGTTCTAAATTGCGAAATCGTAAATTTTTGCACTTTGTTTATTTTGTGATTATTTGATGTTTTCTTTGACTCTTTTTCTCCTTTTTCGAGTTAAAATTATCGTCTGAATTTGGCTTAGTGTTTTATTGACTAAGATTGTGTATATTTGTTCTTTTATTTTTACTATTTAAATTTTTAATTTTTTTTTATATTTTATTTTTATTTTTTTTATTTTATTTTATTTTTTTTCATTATTATGGTTTCAAAATGATTGAAGCTGAGACAGAAATGATTTACACGGATTGCGATTCGCGCATTCCTAAAATAAATACTTCAAGATTATTGACTTTCGAAGATTCTATTCCACAACTAATCCAGTTTGCTGCGGAAAATGGTATAACTAAGTTCTTCATTTTCCTGTCTCTCACGGATGGTACTGCATCTATTCCAAAGAAACCTTATAATTTAAAGCAAGAAATAATTCAACTTGTAAAGAATCACAAGAAAATAATACAAATTCAACACACCCGTCAAGGTAAGCTTCTATTCGAAACTAATTGCCCAGATGCTGCTGTAGAAATAAGCAAGATAAACAATATTCTTGGAGTACCAATTAACTCCAGTTTTCAACCTGAATACATTTCTTCAAGATTTCTTATAAAAGAAATAAACGTAGATTTACCTTTATATCTTGTTGCTGAAGAAATTGCGCAAAATGGCTTAACGATATTAAGCATACAAAGATTTACAAAAAAGAATTCTGAAGAACTGAGCGAAAATTTTTTAGTGAGCGTCATTGGACATCATTTACCTCAAACTATTAACTTATTCTATTGCATCATTCCAATTTCTCCTTTTATTGATAATGTTCGTCAATGTGGAAAATGCTATAAATTCACTCACCCTACGAAAAAATGTACACAAGAAGTCTTCCTATGTAAAAACTGTGGAACATTCCATAAAGACTCTCCCTGTGCCAATGAAACACCTAAATGTATAAACTGTCAGAGAAATCATGCAGCTAATGACATTTCCTACCCTACGAGTCTTGAAGAAAAAAAATCTTACATTTTAAAAGCATGAACCACCTTCCGTTAATTGAGGCGAGAAGACGTTATAATAAATCTTTAAAAACCAGTTACTTCAGTGTAACCAAAAGTCATCTTCCTTTCGTGCCGAATCAAAATGAAATAACTGATATTGTTAAAAAAGCAGTGACTGAGATGGCTTCTATTTTTGAAGCAAAATTACTTGTGATACAGGCTAGACAAGATTAAATGATCCAACAAATGTTCTCATTCATGAAAAAATGTATGCGAACATGTTCGAATCCAGCTAGATCAGTTTCTAGATCTCCTCCTAGAAAGAGTCGTGCAAGATCTATCCAATCAAGAAAGATAAGTCCAAAAAGTTCTGTGAATCAGCAAATAATATCTCCCGAACAACCTATTATGAAATCTCCTCAACCAAATATTAAATACGCAGAACCTAACATTAAAGAAAGAATTGAGCCAGGAAAAAGTCGTAAAAAACATTCATAATTTTTTTTAAATATTCTTTTACTACGAGCGCACCTTTTTTGATTTTCAATAACTGTTCAGGTTTTTCCTTTTTATTTAATATTCAATTTACTTTCTTGGAATGCAAGAAGCATTCTATCTAAGCGCCCGTGCGTAAAACTTCCGTACTTTCAATCTTCCGATGTCCTAGCAATTCAAGAAACGTTTCTTAGAAGTTCCGACTTGTTTCAAATTTGTAATAAAACAATAGTTCGATTAGATAGACAATATGGCCGTGGTGGAAGTCTTCTTTTTGTTGTTGATAAATCTTTACCTGTGCAAGTTTTAAATATATCCCGCTCAGAAGATAACAATACAGAAACTTTAGCTATAAAAATTACCATATTCAAATCTTATCTTACTTTAGTAAATGTATAGGTCCTACACGGTAAATTTTCAAGTTCTTCGTTCCATAGCGTCTTATCAAATATTCATCCTCCCTTCATAATAATTGGAGACTTTAACATACGAAGTTCGGCACTTGGTAGTTATTCAAACTCTCCAGACTCTTCAGAATTCCTCGATTGGATACTGGATAGCAACATCTGTCTTTTAAATACCTCTCAGCCTACTCACTTCAGACTCCACCATAGACCATCCCTTATCGATTATAACTTTGTATCTCCTGATATTTTTCCTTTTTGTACTTTCTCAGTTAGTTCAGATAGTTATGGTAGTGACCATGTTCCTGTTCAAACAAGTGTTAAAATCTACAATAATGATTATTCGAAAGGTATTTCCCGCAATAGAATTTTATGGACTGGCTTCTTTAATTCAATGAACACTAAAATTGCTATTAATGGACTAGTTCCTGTAGATCAATTCCAAATTTTATGCAAAAACCATCTTGATAAATTCAAGAAAAAACAAATCTTTCCGTTAAAGTCATATCCTCCGTGGTGGACATCAGAATGTTGTTATCTTTTGGGTCAAAAAAGAAAACTTTGGAGGAAAGCGAAAAGTTCTCTTAATCAGACTCTGTGGATACAGTACAAACGAATTTCTGCAAAACTTCATCAGCTTCTTCTAACCCTTTCCAGAAATTTCTGGGATAAAATTATAACAAATGCTGGTATATCTAAGGACATTTATTCTATTCTTAAAAAGCTTAAAAATAGATCTACTGACTCACCAACTCATCATCTACTAATTTCTAGCGAAACTTCAATGATTTCAGACCCTGTTGTTCAGGCAAACTTATTTGCCAAATTTTATTCTCGTCCATCTGAAACTGAAGTATTACCCCTTGATTTAAGTTCAAACTTTGATTTAGAATATAACTCTGCATTCTCGCTCTCAGAACTCCAATTGGCGATTTCTAAATGCAAAAATACTTCAGCTGGTCCTGATTTAATATCTGCTAAAATTTTGAAGGGTCTATCAAACATAGCTTTGCGATCCCTTTTGTCACTCATAAATAACTCTTGGTTAAGCGGTATTGTTCCCCCGTCTTGGAAAAAATCCATCATAATTCCTATAATAAAACCTGGAAAATATACTACTTCAGTGAATTCTTATCGCCCAATATCTCTTACAAGTGTTCTATATAAGGTCATGGAACGCATGATATTAAATCGTCTAATAAATCATATCTCCCTTTCCAAATATTTTCATCAAAATCATCATGGTTTTATGCCTCATAGAGGTTGCGATAGTGTTCTTTCTATGCTTCATCATCATATTATTGCTTTACGCTCACAGAGAAAATACATCATATGCGCAACTGTAGACATATCTCAAGCTTATGATTCAGTGTGGCCAGACGGTCTTATTTATAAGCTCCTCCAATTTGATATCAGAGGAAATGCTGCTCATTGGATATTGGATTCTTTATCGGATAGAAGTTTTAAAGTGAAATGGCGTGGAACTTTATCTCAACCCACTTTCTCTAATAGAGGCGTTCCTCAAGGCAGTGTTCTTTCTCCCTTTCTTTTTATGATTTATATGTCAGATATTTACGAAGTTCTCTCTCCTGACATTAAGTGTTTTATTTATGCTGATGACATAATCCTTTTGGCTGCTCATACATCACAAGAAAGTCTACAGCAAGAAATGCAGACTGCAATCATAAAACTTGAACAATGGTGTGATGAATGGAAACTAAAAATTGATTCCTCAAAATGCTCAGTCATTGATTTCTCTTCCAAAAAATATCCTGTAAATTTTGTACTAACTATCAACCAATTACCTATTTCTTGGTCTAAGCACATAAAAATTCTGGGCCTCTATTTTACTAATAACTTAACCTTCAAGTATAATTTTCAAATGAAAAAAAAATCTATCCAGAAGAAAATTAATGTTCTAAAAGCTATTGCAGGTAACAGATGGGGAGCAAAAACTAATCACTTACTTCAAATTGTTCAGTCCTTCATTACAAGTAGCCTCGATTATGGTTGTCATGTATTTACATCTGCGAGCTTATTAGACCGAAAAATATTGGATCCGATATATCACTCAGCTCTTAGAATTGCTACAGGTCTTCCTCGCTGGACACCAATTCCACTTCTTCTGAAAGAATCAGGGGTCTTACCCCTTACTGTAAGACAGAACGTTCTCTCTACAAGGATGTACATTAGAAATCTTGCACTTTCTACTAGATCTCCATGTGGTAGTTTGTGGGAATCAATGCCATACAGCCATATCTCTGGTGCTCTTCCTCTATCTTTGCGAGAGAAAAAATGGCTTGAAGAAAATGGAATTCAAGAATCACATATTTTAAGGGTTCCTGCAAAACTTACATCTGTTAATAATAATTTAAAAATACTTCTTAGAAAATATACTTTTTAGACTAAAAACCTTCCTACAAATACTATCAATGACCTCTTTGAACTGCATAGTACTTCTGAATGATCCAATCACATATTATTATTTACTGATGCATCTAAAATAGAAAATAAACTTGGAATCGCTGTTTATGACAGCAGTAATAACTCCCTTGTTTCCGGGCAAATCAATAATTCTAATTCCATCTTTACAGCAGAGGCTTTGGCTTTATATCTGGCGGTGAGTAAATTCTGTATTTCTCCCTCCAACTATATCATATTATCAGACTCCTTATCCTATCTAAGCAGTTTGGAAACTCTCTCAACTTCTTCCCCAACCATTATTCAACACATCAGATCAGCTTTAGGAAATGCAACTAAGATTTGCGAATGTATTCAATTAGTTTGGATTCCAGGCCATTCCGGAATTGCTGGGAACGAAAAAGTAGATGCTCTTGCAAAATCGGCCATTAATAAAAGTTATATTCTGCACTCTATTTCACCTGAAGACCTTATCCATAATATAAGAAATATTTTTATCAATCAAAATAACAACGCATGGAAAAATAGTAAATATGCCAATAACTTTTCGCACATGTCTTCTATCACGAAAATTCACCGCAATTATATTAATTCTCGTCTTGAAGAAGTGTGGCTAGCTAGAGTTAGAACCAGATCTTTTCCGACAAATGCTAAATTACATAAATTCAGACTTTCTTCAACGGATAAATGCTCTTGTGATGAAAGAGAAACCATGGATCACATAATGCTATCGTGTCCTCGATATGATCAAGCAAGAAATTTCTTAAGGGAAAAACTCGGAATTGGTGCTCTTTCTTTCTCGTGGATTTTAGATTTGTCAACGAGTCCTAAAGAGAAAATTGATGCAACAATTTGTTTTTTGAAACAAATTAATAGATTCTAATTTATTTCCCCTTCATTTGTCAATCAAACGCCGTGCTTATCCTTTCGTTTTGATTGTCTTTTTTTTTTTCAAAATCATCAATCCATCAATTTGTGTTTAGGTTACGAACGAAAACTCAATCTTACTCAATGCGAGCTATAAGCCTATGAGCATAAAACTCCAAAACAGTTTTTTGTCATAGCCTAACCTAACCTAATAATGTTGTACACATGGGGACCATTAAGTCAAATTTTCAATTGTAATTATGTGTATTTCTGTTTTAAATACAATACTCTTTTGTTGTTATTAACATTGTTACATATATGGTAAATTAAACCCATAGACTTCGGATCACAATATTGACTAATTAGCTTTTTGCTGTACGAAAAAATACTTTAGATTTTAAATATTGACAATAGCACTTCATTAATTTTTTATGCATTTGAAGCATTAATATTTTCATTACATTTTAAAAATAAAAAACCACAGTGTGACATAAGTTTTTATATAAGGATAGATTTTTAACATCAATAGGTGAGGAACAAATTTCAAACTTTCATCAGTATTCCCCTAAAAGTGAACTTTACCATGAAACCTTTTTTAAAGGGAAGAAAGAAATATATAAATGAAAAAATTTAATTCTATTTTGACTTATGTTGCTATCTGCAGTGGGAAAAGCTTGGTGCTTGTTAATGACCTGTTTGGCCGTTGATTGAAATATTTACTCTCATCCTGCATTTTTAAATTCAGAAACTTATACGGCCTTAGAATAAGTGCAAACTACAAACCATGATGAAAAAAAAAACTTATAAATAAAAATGATCGAAAGAAATCATCAATTTTTCAATGAGAGCAGTCAGATTTTTTTTTTTTTTTTGTAGAGAACATGAGGGTAACGCCTTAATTTCCTAACGGAGTTGCCTTTGATTTAATGTGAATATATAATTGCACTGAAAAATACAGTACTATAAGAGACATCATATTACGCACAGTGTAAAAAATTCTGCTTAAGAAGGTGATAAAGTGAAGATGTGGAAATCAAAGCTAAACTGTACGAAATATTTTTTCATCATTGCGAATAAATAATCTGTAAAGGGTACTTGGTGTCAGCTACATAAAAACATGGAGCAAGGCAAAAACAAGCAATTGTGGAAATCATTGAATGCATAAAAATTGTAATGTTGTAAAGCCTAATAAAACCATGAAAACGGAAAAATTGGTAGAAAATGTCTTTAATAATAGATATAAGTTGATATGCTTTCCTGATGGATAGGAATCTTCGTTATTTTTAAGCTTTTACCGAGGAGAAAGTCCATAAAACTTGGTATTATTTGTCTTAGATGATATTGCAACCATAACCTAATAAACATGCCGTAGGCGTCTTTAGTGAACACAACGGATTTTCGGTTATAACGAGGCAAGTATATTTTACATTATTTCATTTTGCTGTTTCTATTATGTCCTCCAAAATTTTTTATTCTGATAGAAGATTTATAGATAATAAAATGACATAAGAATTCCGAATTTACAATAAAATTATTTTACTTACAATACGTTTGATATTTTTTGATTCAAGTATCGAGATTCTCTCGATAACAGAACACCAGGCCTCGAATTTTAGAAGCTACAATCTTGTAGGGTTAAGGAATAGAAATTTCCAATTTTAATTCTCAAATGCAGTAAGTTATTAGTGCATTATATCATATATTGCTTTACATGAAACTTATTTTATTTTATCAAACAGTAAGTTCCATATAAACTTACACAAAACAATGTCTTCAGTGATGACTCGATAGAACTTAATTAACTTTTGTATTTGTTATATAATACATCAGTATTTAAACGATTTATTGAAGAAAAATTATTGGAATTTTAAAAATATATTTATAAATTTTTAATTGATTTAAAATTTTTTAATGAACCCAAATGCATAATTCTGAATAATTTTGTTTCTCCAGGATCATTGGAATTGGTATATTTTTCAATTAAAAGAAATACATAATTGAAAGTCTGCTGAACAATTTTGAAATTATTTCTCTTTTTGCCCTTCACACCTCAATTTCATTTCATAAAAAGTATATGGTTCATGTAAGCTTATCCCTTCAGTTTGTCATAAATAAAGAAATATAAAAGTTAACTCCATTTTTTCACATGGTTTACAATTTACAAAATAAAGTATACTTCGAACATTATAGTAATGCATTGGTGAGCGCTAAAAATTAAAATATTCCTTCACCGGATACTTATTTTTAAATATTGCGTCACTTTTTTTAGACAATATCCTGGAGAATGCTTAAAACCTAATATATTGCCTAACAATTTGGGCATCGCTTTTATTGGTTAACATGAAATAGAACTATTTGTGAGAGCTTTTCATTGATAGGGCACTGTACATCATATCAAACTAAGAGAATAAAAGCTCTTCAAGTCCTTATGACAAAAAAAAAATACCAAAAATGCAAAATAATTTACCGGTAATATGCATTTCATGCTATTAAAATGTAAATAAGATCCTGAGATTTCTCACTTTTACAACTAGAAGTGTTTTACAATCTAGCCTCATACTTTTGCAGTTTATATCATGTAACCAATTGATGTATATACACTTAGCAAAAAAAGTATTTCTTGAAAAGCAACTGGGATTGATCAGGAGAAATTTATTTCGAAAAGAAATATCGTACCATTGAACTTCTGACAAATAATGCTTCATTTTTGTATCCACCGCTATTTAATTACATTGTTTAAGTTCTAGCAATAAAAAAATAGTTGTCACAATACGGTGTTCAGGTTCTGTAATAACCGAGCAGAATCTTATGTAACTATGGTGTAAGTTAGATGATGTTTAACTTGTTTCAGAAGGAAATTTTTAATATAAATAACATTTATTGCAGACAACACAAGTTATATAGAAACAAAGAAATTTAGGAGGAGTGAAATATCACCTCCTCTTAACAGGAAATTTAAAGAGCAAGTGTTCTATGTTCGGTTTAGATCTCACTGAGAGGATGCATGAACCGCGCCTACAAAGTGTGCTTATTGGTTGGGTACACTTTATGAAGTTAAAACCATTGACACACAGAAATTTGATAGACAAGTTTTAAGTTTCACTTCGCCATTTTCAGTTTTGCTCCTCGAATTCAAGTATTTTGTAATAAGGTCAAGAATTTCTCAAAAAAGATGTCTAGAGTCACCGTAATTTCTTAGAGAAGTCATGATAAGTCACCACAGGGTGTCCCCCCAGGGAGGGAACCGAACGACACAGAACATGTATTAGGAACAGCAATAAGAGTAAATTGAGAAAATATAATTATAGTCAAAACTATTAAATGTAGAATACAATACTTGATACAATGTACCATTGGTCACTATGCCATAAAACGTATTTATATCAAAATTGTGCATGATGAATAGTGTATTCAAATTTAAATGTGTAATGCAGTATTTAATGTGATATGTTATACTATGTATGTGTGGAATAAAATAATATATATGTATACTAATTAATTAATACATTTAAGAATATGCAATTCTATCAGGAAAATTCAATTGTCTACCAATTTTAATCGTGATAGGTTGCTTGATATTCTTGCTTGTGTGTCCGGTGGTTGTGGGTATAATCAAAACAGCCTTTAGTGTAACAATAATTTAATCATTCAAAGTTAAGTTACACACAATACAAACAGAAACACAAAATGAAAAGGATGATTAAAACACATGTTGCGAGTTCGAAAACAATAGCTTAACTGATTGTCTTTCCTTCTCCCCGCCAGGGGCGCTCTCGTAAAGGAAGAGAGAGAGAGAGAAGTGTCACAGGCTCCCCCTCTGGCTGCGAAGTCGTCTCGACGAGTAGCCGGGCGAAAAGTATGATGGTTGCTTACTTCTTGGCAAGTTGTTTGTTTCAGGTGTCTTAGGAGGTCGACCCCTTCTTTTAATAGGATTTGTTGGCACATTTGAGGTTTTGTGGGCTTCTAGGCATGGACGTAGAGCAGATGTGTGATAGGCTCCAAGAGAAATATTGGGTTGGTCCAGGCTGGCAATTTCGTAGCTTGTTGGGGAACGTTGTGCAAGTATAATATATGGTCCATCTCGACGAGGTGCAAATTTGGCTGTTATCTTTTTTGCTTTGTTGCTATGAGGGTGTAAGGTTACCCATACTTGATCTCCAGGTTTAAACTGGTGACCTTTTCTTCTATCCTGATCAGTATATTTCTTCCTTTGATCTTGTTTTTGTTCAACAATGTCTTTGATCTCTTTCGAAATATTTGCAAATTTTCTCAAATATGGAGTTATTTCCGCTACAAAGTTGTCATTGTAAATAACTGTGTGCAAATCATGTTAGATATCATCAGGGGTTCTAGGTTCCTTTCCGAATTGTAGAAACGCAGCCGTGTGTTCTGTCGAGTCACATACAGCTGTGTTCAATGCAAAACGTACTGTCGGAAGTTTTTGGAAGCTGAAAAGAAACCTATAAAGTTTCATGAAAAAGCCATACATCCCTATAATTGCAATTTCTCTTTGCTGGTACTGGAGAAAGCACTGTCCCAAACTGAAAATACTAGTGCGGGACCAGATGGTATCTCATATAAGATGCTTTGTCACCTTAATCATGAATCTTTAATAAACATTCTTTTTCTATTCAATAGAATATGGAATGAACATGTCTATCCCAGTCTTTGGAGCAAAGCAAATATTATTCCAATTCTTAAACCTGGGAAAGATCCAACTAATCCTCAAAACTATCGTCCAATTGCTCTCACAAGTTGCCTTGCTAAAACTTTGGAGCATATGGTCAATGCCCGTCTTGTTTGTGTACTTGAAGACAATCAGTACATATCCCTTTATCAAAGTGGATTCCGGAAAGATCGATCTACCCTGGACAATATTGCATACCTAGAAACACAAATTAGGAATGCTTTTGTGCGGAGACATCATTTGGTGTCTATATTTTTTGACATAGAAAAAGCTTATGATAAGACATGGAGTTATAGAATTCTTCGAACTTTGTATAATTTTAATTTCAGAGGAAATTTACCTATTTTTATTCAGAGATTTTTAAGTTCTCGCATTTTTAATGTCCGTATAGGATCTGTTTTATCTAATCCATTTATCCAATGTGAGGGGTTCCTCAGGGAAGTGTCTTAAGTGTTACTGTTTTTAATATTTGCATTAGCAACATTCTTCATGTATTGCAACCATCTGTCCATGGAACATTATATGTTGACGATCTCCAAATTTCTTGCCAAGGCTCCAATATGCGACTGATTGAACGGCAATTACAAACTGCTGTCAATAATCTAGTTGCTTGGTGTAATGAAAATGGGCATACTTTGTCCCCTTGTAAAAGCAATTGTATCCATTTTTGCAGAAAAACTAGGCTTCATCCTGATCCAGAAATTAAGATATCAGGTACAACTATTCCCGCAGTTAATCAGATATCATTTCTTGGGCTTATATTTGATAAAAAGTTAACCTTCCTACCACATATCTTAGATTTGCACAAAAGATGCGAAAAATCAATGAATATTCTGAAAGTTCTCTCTAACACCTCTTGGGGTGCAGATCGTCAAGCATTACTCCGAGTGTATCAGTCAGTTATTCTATCTCGAATTGACTATGGTAGCGTAGTTTACGGATCAGCCAGATCATCAGTTTTGCGCAAATTAGACCCTGTTCATAACTCAGCTTTACGAATCTGTTCTGGAGCATTCCGGACTTCTCCTGTCCAGAGCCTTTATGTAATTTGCAACCAGTTACCTCTAGATCTGAGACGTAAGAAACTCTCTCTACATTATTATTTTAAAATGCTATCAGTATCACAACACCCTTTGAAATCGATGATTATTTGTCCCTCGTTAAGAAGGCTATATAATGCACGGCCACATAACATATTACCATTTTATGAGCGTACAAATTCATTCCTGTCTTCATCTGAGTTCCCTGATTTACATAATCAAATCACAGATGCTCTAAGATTTCCTCCTTGGAATATTCCTGTTGTCAATATAATCAAACCCTTTACTGGATTCAATAAATCCGTTACATCTTCCCTTATTTTGCAACAAATGTTTTCACACATTGATTCTCATTATTCCTCTCACATCTCTGTATATACAGATGGCTCAAAATCAAGTGGTCATGTTGGTTGTGGTATTGTTGTTGGAAATACAATTTACAGCTCTAAACTGCATGCATCATATTCTGTGTATACAGCTGAAGTTGTTGCTATTAAACGTGCTCTAGAAATAATACAATCCAGCTCTTATCGAAAATACTGTATATATACAGATAGCATGAGTGTGCTCATGCAATTAGACAATTTAAAGATAAATGTCATCCAATTATAGTGGAAATATTGGATATATTTTAAATATATTGAAGAATGAAGGATTTGACATCTTGTTTTGTTGGATTCCAAGTCATGTTGGCATAGCTGGGAATGAACTTGCAGATAATGCTGCTAAAAATACCTCTGACATTTTGCATAACACATTAACATTTTTTGACATTAAACAAATTATCAAAGATTTCATTTCATCCCACTGGCAAAAAACATGGGATTTGCAGAAGAACAATAAATTATATAGTATATCCTCCCACATTCTTCCATTCCCAGTTGCTCCCATGTGAAGAGTAGATGTAGAACTCACACGGCTTTGTATTGGACATACTAGATTTACACACAAGCACTTATTCTTGTCTCGTAGTGCTCCAGGTTGTGGCATGTGTAATGTGCCATATACAGTACATCACATTTTAATTGTCTGCCCTAATTTCAATGATTTACGCATAGTGTTTTTTAATACCACAAATGTAATTTTATCAGACTTGCTTGGGTTTAAACCACATAGAAATTTGTTTGCATTTTTACGTGCAATAGGTTTCTTGAATTCTATTTAAGATTTTTAGCCCAAATAATCTTTTACGTATGCTTTTCTTGAACTTTTAATACATTCCTTTGTATACATCTGACTAGTATTTTAACACAGAATTTTTACCTACAGTTTAAATATTGTACGGTGCAGAAATGTCCAATATTGGACCTTGCATCAGTAAACCTCACAAAATCAATCAATCAATTGACAATGCTATTTAAATTTTATAGTTTTATTTTAATAATCTAAATTTTATTTAAATAAATTTTATATTCTGTTTTTTAAATATTTTGTTATTACAGAATTTCATTATTTTTTTAAAAAAATCTTGTGTAAGCAAGTGTCAATTTATTGCTAAAACTGAACTTGAAGATATAAAAGAATTTCTGTTGTTTTATGATAATTTAATAGAATTATTTTAAAGCACACACACATATATATTTTCTTTGTATATAAATTAATATTTCATTTTTCAAATGTTTAACTCCATGCAACAAGATGTTGAGAAAAATGATAAAAACTATAAAGATTAACATTTTTTATTACTTATAAAAATTAACACAACAAAAGCCATATGTAAGTGAAATGTCTAAATATTAATGGAATTAACATTTTTTATTTATGATAATACTGAAAATAAAAAAAGTATCTATTTTTATTTACATTTGAAAATTGTTTTTGCAAAATTTTTTTTAACATTTTTAATTTACAAGTTTTTATTTTTATTTTTGTGGTCCACCTTCCGAATTAGTACTCTGGAACAAATTTCTCCTTTTATGAAGATTTTCACTTTGTTGTAATACTCTGAAAATAAAAAAACAAAGTTGTTAAACTGATTCAATTTAATTACAAAAATAGAAACAGCAGGATGTTAATAACAGCCCAGGTAAAAAGCAGAAAAAATTAAGTTGATATGTTTATATATATCAGGTGAAATTTCATGCATAACACTTATTTTCACATATTTAGGTATTATTTCACATTATTAATTATTTGAATAAGGAGAATCCAACATAACTATTCTTTAACTTACAATATTTTACAATCAAAGCAAAACAAGCCAAGCACTTGAATAGGTTGTGAATGCCTATAATAGTGTCAATTTTCATTCAGAATTAATAACTCATAAAAAAGATTACTAATACAATTTTTTTATGATGGTGCCTTTTACTTAATTTTAGTTTTATCTCTTTTAAAAAGGGCGAATGGTAATTTGTAATATTATGTCCACAATGAGCACGCTTGGGAACTAAACACTGGATGTTTTGCGTTATGCTGAGCACCAAATCTGGACATGTGCTTCTCAGCCTTGGGGCTCTCGGTCAGGAAAACAGGCACAGTAGGGCCTTGGCCCACATGGTCTGTCGTGCCCGAGTTTAGTTTTAGTTTATATTCATATTGATATTTCAATATATATATATATATATATATATATATATATATATATATATATATATATATATATATACATACACATTATAATAAATAACACTAAGTAACAAATGAAAAATCAACATTCATCAATTCTGACAATTCTTTGATTAAAAATAGAGACAAAAATTGGGTTAAATGAAAACAATTTCAGTTGAATGACATAATAGAAATTCTAAAGAGAATTTTAACATTTTCAAGGTTATAATAATAGAATGTAATTAATTTATAGCATACACTTTGTATTTCATGCTTTAAAAAATCATATTGAACTAATAATAAATGGTTAATAAAATATTCATCAATGATTATAAAATTATTTTTTACACACAACTACAATTACAGATAAGTAAAGCTTATGCAATCGTAGTAATTAAAATAAATATTGATGAATTTTAAACATATTGACAATCTCGAAATATTTATACAATATTCTTTGCAAAATCTTATTAACATGGAATTTAGTTTTTTTTAAATTTTATTTTATTTTTTTTACACACACCTGTGATTACAGATTAATGGAAAAAAATTACGTCAATTAATGCAAAAGATTTACATATTTTGAATACATGCATTCTAATTGTTGCAACGTAAATTTACATCACAAGTAATTATCCTAATCATGAATTATTTAGAAGTAAAAATGTTTTACATAACTTTATAATTCTTATTTTACACAAAGTATTAAATTTATATTTAATTCAATATTATTAGAAAATAAGTAATTGATTCTGGACTATAGTTTAAATAGGTACACTTTACATTGGAGTGGGGAGGTGTTAGAAACACAATCTTCAAAGATAATGTATAAAATGAAATATTAGCAAAATAGCCATCAATAATAAATATAAGCAATAATTTGTTACTTTACTTAAAAATATTACTTATATTTAATTGTTAATAGTATTTAAAATCACAATTATTTGTTAATGCAAATAATTAAAAAAATTGTAACACAAGGAAATAAATTATCTGGCTTGTAGGTGAGTGAGTGATTGTCTTTTTCTGGCGCAAAATCCAAAAAGGACATAGTTTGCGTCCAATCCAAAAAGGACATGCGCCGAGCGAAAGTTTAAAAATTTTTTGAAATCAGAATAAAATATCTATTATAAAATTGGCAAACACGTTTATTGCAGTAAAAGATTATAAATTTGAATCTTATTAAAAAAATTTGGAGTAAAGAGAATACGTTATGAGCAGTGCAAAATTCTGATAGTCCTTAAGAAAGCAAAGAGATTTGGATGAGGTATTTCCTCAATCAAATCCAGTAAATTTAAGACAGTGTTGTGGAAAAAGGTAAGATTAAGATGGTTAAAATTAGGACATTCAATTAAGATATGATATATAGTTAAAACTATTTTACAACTCGAACACAGAGGTGCAGGTTCCTTAAATAAAATGTAACTATGTGTCAAACGAGTATGACCGATTCGAAGTCTGGATAAAATAACGTCAACACGTCTGTATGAGATATTACTCCAGTTCCGAATGTGAGGTTTAACACAGAAAAGTTTGTTTGTTACTTGCGTATTCCAAGAATTCTGCCAAATAGAATGCGTATATACAGAGATTGAATGCTTGATGTCGGCATAAGGGATTGCTTGGTCTATAGGGTCTTTACCTTCTTTAGCAGCTAAGTCTGCTAATTCATTGCCAGTAATACCGGCATGATTAGGTATCCAGCAAAACAATATTTCGAAACCATTATGAGACATTTCATTTAACAAAACTAAGATTTTATTAATCAGGGGATGAAAATGTTGATTAAAATTAAGCTGTTTCATAATGCTCTTACTGTTAGTATAAATGCAGAATTTGCAGTTGCGAGAGCACTTGATTATGTTAAGAGCTTTCAAAATGGCAAAAATTTCAGCAGCGTAAATAGAACAGACTGATGAAAGACAATATCTATAGATATTAGTGCCATAATCTATGCCACAGCCGACGTGTCCTTCTGTTTTTGATCCATCAGTAAAGATTGGGAAGGAATCATGAAATTGATTCCGACGAATACCATAAATTTGTTTGAAATTTATGGGATCAGTATGTTCTTTGCTAAACAGAGAAAAGTTGTTTAGATAGCATATTTGTTGAAAAACCCGTTGGGAAATACTATTGTAGTTAGCAATCTCAACTGGAGTTAAATGAAGATCAGCTACTTCGATAAGAGGTTGAATCCTAGCATAAAAGGGAGGAGTGCAAGAAGGGCGAGCGTTAAAAAGTCTCTTTAACGTAGAGTCAACTCTTGCTGACCTTAGTGGATGGTTTAGAGTAGAAAAACTCTTGAAATAATAATTAAGGGAAAGCTTAATGCGTCGTAGTTTTAACGGAGGTATGTTGCAGTTAACATAGAGACTGTCGACAGGTGAGGTACGAAACGCTCCACTACAGATACGAAGTGCAGCGTGATGAATTGGGTCTAACCATTTTAGGGCAGACTTTGAAGCTGAACCATAAGCCACAATGCCATAATCGCTACGGGACAATATGTTAGACTGGTATATTCTGCACAATGAGGTTCTATCAGCATCCCAAGAAGTATTGGAAAGAACTTTTAGTATGTTAAGAGATCTTTCGCACTTTTTGCGCAAATGTAGTATATGCGGCAATTATTATGTACTATTGCTTCTATGTACTATTGCTATTATTACGACTATTGCTTCTTGCCACATAGAAGGGAAAACATTTTCCTGCCAGATTCTGTTTAAGAGGAACAGGATATTGGTGAGAGAGACTGGTCTTAGATGGCGGAGCATTTGATAAGTAAATCTTCTAATAGAGCCTTTTGTAGCTCATACATGTGAAATTCGTAGTTGTAAGGTAACTGTTCAGAATTATTAAAATGTATGTTGATCTGCTCAGTACGACTCTTATACTCTTGGAAAAAACGTGTGTAAGAGTCAAATTTGGACACACTAGAAAATGCTTCGCCAATTTTATTAACTACATCCTCGGGAGAAGAATAAACTGCAGTGTTAGTATTCAATATAGGGAAAGATAATTCTTGGTACAACCCATTAGCTGCTTTCACCTTTTTCCAAACAAGCTTGCTAGGAGTGCTAGATGTAATATTTGATGTATATCGTATCTAAGAGTCCCTTTGACTTTGACGGCGAATCTTGCGGGCTACAGCCTTTGGTTTTTTAAAGATAATTAGATTATTGGTAGTAGGATGTCTTTGAAAAATGTTCCAAAACTTTTTTGTTCACGGTAGGTTATTGCACAGGTTTCATTCCACCAGAGTTTCCGCAGTTTTCGAGGACGAGAGGAGTATTTTGGAATGGATATTTCAGCAGCTTTCATAATAGTATTTGTAGCTTTAATAACAGCATCATTTATATCAGTGTTTGTAATCATTTTTTCTGTAATAACTGCCAGTTCTGCAATAGAATGCTAGTCTGCCTTGTGATACTTAAAGGTTGTAGGTTGTAAGCCATTAGAAGGTGGATTAGCAAAAGTAAGGATTACAGGAAAATGGTCACTGTTATACAAATCATTTTCAGTGGTCAAGTCCAGATGAGGAAATAAAATAGGAGAGCAAATAGCGAAATCTATGGAATGAAATGTTTTTGTAGGAGCATGTAAGTGAGTTTTTTCATCGTTGTTTAGCAGACAGAGGCAGTGATCAGTTATCAGTTGCTCAATAGCTAAAGTCAAAGTTTATAAAAATTTAGCTGCATTGAAGTAATTACTGTAGTAACTAAGTGGAACAAGATAAGGCAAATAAGTATGTTATTATATATCGTGTGACTAATTTTTTAATGACAGAAAAAATGTGAAAGCTTATTTTTTCTACATAAATTATATAACTTATATTGTTAAATATTATCATTTTTGAACGTAAATCCAAGCTTATTTGGTGGCTATATAAATATTTAAACAGATTTAATGTTTTCAAAAATCATAATTTAACAAACATTAAGCACTAAGCAATTTTTTAAAAGAATTATGTAAATCTGATAAGCTTTTAATATAGAAGAAATTAAGCAGCAAAAAGTCTTTACAATATAAATTTTTATCACATTATTCATCTTCATTTTTCAAACAAATTGTAATCTTGAACTGAGAAAGAAAATACATTAGAAAAAGTAAAAGTGAGAAATATGAAATACATATAAAAAAACAGGTATGTTTATATGTATTTCATATTTCTCACAATATATGTATAAAAAATAATGTATAAATATATGTATAATAATAATATATTAATAT
This sequence comes from Latrodectus hesperus, assembly GCA_037975125.1. NCBI lineage: Eukaryota > Metazoa > Arthropoda > Arachnida > Araneae > Theridiidae > Latrodectus > Latrodectus hesperus. Next base: position 25,014 of record JAJQOW010001534.1, read on the forward strand.
ATGTATAAAAAAATGATAATAAATTAAAAAATTTTATTAAAATAATTATTTATTTATATACAATATAAATGCTGAACTTCTTTAATCAAAGGCCTTTGCAGATTTGTCAGTGCTACACACACTTGCAAAATTTTTGAAGCAAACGAAAACATTCTAGGGCCGGATATAGATGTGACACTTGAGGCAACTTGAGTGGAACTAACTTTCAGTGCTTGAATGAAGCTCACAATGGCCATAAAAAATTAAAAACATTAACATTTATAATAACTGACAATTTTTTATATTAGAAATATTAAAATTTCAATAAGAACAAAAAAATATATTACCCGTTTTATTGCTTCTTTTTAGGTGGTTCACACATAAACAGTTTATCTTTATTTCTCTCAAATATTGTCGGTCCATTTGCTTCTAATTTATTTTGAAAATGGCATAAGCAAACTAAAGAATGAGGTGAAAGCTCCTTGTCTTGTCTTCTAAGTGAGGTTAAGAAATTTACATTATTATTTGCACATACATTTTCATTTATGATTGGTTAATAAATAAATGGGTGACAAATAACAGAAAATTCTATCAAAAATAAAAAGCAAACAGATTTATTACTAATTCAGAAGAAAGTTTAAGTTGAAGTAACTTAGGAACAAAAATTAAAATAATTAAATGGATAACACAAGCACTTACTATGACATCTTAAATACTTACTACACATAAATTAATCATATTAATATTTATTACTGATTTAACTTGGTTCCATTATGTAATTATATGCAATCTCACAAAGCTACATGTGTGTATATATATATATATATATATATATATATATATATATATATATATATATATATATATATATATATATATATATATATATATATATATATATATATATATATATATATATGTATAGATAGATAGATATAATGTTCTTGAAGAATGATTGGGGCATATTCATGACCAAATCATTCTTCATGAACAATATAAATAGGCTAATTAGTTAAATAAACTTGCCTCCTTATTAACATTAATGAATAAATTACTTAAAAAAAATTAAAAAAGTATCATTTTTAAAAATTAATTCGGTAAAAAACTACACTGTATTACCCGATTATATTTCAAATAAACAAGTGGGAATATTTAAAAACTTATGATATTTACCTTATATTTTTAATCCATTGTTTTTTAAGTCTTTCGTCCTTAGGAAATCTTACAAAACCACATCTATCTCGTTCGCTATAATGTTTACAGTCAGGAACAAACAAAATAATATTCGAAGTGTTTCAGTAATGGCTTCCGAACATAGCAACGGATTGTTTAGAAGCACCTAGCAACGAGCAGATTACATATTTTCACAGTTTCAGTGCTTTTCTAAAATATTTGAGAGAAAATTTTAATAATTTTTTGGACCACGATTGTAATTCAGTTTCCAATCTTTCTATTTGTATGACTATTTTACAAAACAACGATTTAGTTTAATTACACAAGAGTAAATGAGAGAACCTACTCAGCCGCCTACGGGAATTTCCGTTGTAAATATAGCTTAGAAACGGTTGTTTGGAAGCTAATAGCAAAGAGTGACGTCACAACTATTTTCGCCTATGAAAATAAAAAAACAGCTAAACATGACGTTACTATAATGACTTGCACAATGATGATATTAAAATGAAATTTATATAATGAATATTTTATTATGCACTAATATATTTTAAAATAAATTTCTGAATAAAATTTATTTATATATTGTAGAAATATAGTGATAGATACTTTGCTATAATTTTAACAAATTATATAGATTAGAAGCACAGTAATTTTGTTTCATCAAGTTGGCAACTTCGAAATTCTATCTCTTTCTGTTATCAAATAGACTTTAAACCGAAGTAGTTTCCGTTTAACGATGTTAATTGTTTATGCGTTTACAAATCAATTCTTCACGTGAAGAATATTAATTTTTATTTAGGTAAAAAAAATCGTTGCACAATATTCATATATTCCTCTACAGGTCAACAAGGAAAATATTTTTATAGATGTATAATTTGTGAGCTTTATATTACGTTTAGAAATTAGTTAAAAATTTGTGATTTTACAGATGCTTTTATATTTATTTTTCGTAACATTTTCACATGAAAAAATCTAACGGAATTAAATGCAAACTATTTTAAAATTTAATTTCTGGGTATTATTTAATTTTTATTATACATTCAATAGTTAGAGGATTCATTCTTTCTAGTAATTGTTTATTTTTGTGATTATAACTTTCTTTTGTTTAATAAGTGTTTCATAATTGAAATTACCTCGAGATTTATTAACAAAATAAGTTATTTTCCGAATTTCATTTTACGATTTTAACTTTTTGTCTTAATATTTTTATTTATTTTATATATTTTTACATTTTTATGCTTAATGTGATGCCGTAATTATTATATATTTATTAATAATGGTTTATGATAAATTTTATGAAATGCGCTTCATATTCTGATGTATATTAAAATGTGCTTACATGCATTCATTTTTGATATTTTACTTGTATTTGGTTGGCTTATTTCTTGCTTTCATCAATGTATTTTAAATATGTTATTGCTTAACTTAGAGTTTAAGTAATATATTGTTTTCATATTATAAAATAATGAATGAAAAAACTTTAAATATTATATTTTGCATTTTTTAGCATTTCTTATGTTATGTTTTTTTATTATTTACTGCCCAACTTTAACTGAACTTAATTGATTCCATTGTGAAAATATTCCTATTTATCCAATTCAATCAAAATGTTTGAAACAAAATTAGAAATAAGAACTTTAAATTATCATATCTTGCTTATTATGTAAAAATGAAGATAAGAAATGATTCAGATTTGTAGATTTAGAATATTCTGTTATGCTATGTATTAAAATAAATATGATTATCAAAATGCTGTGTTCTGATTATTTAACTACTGAGATAATGCTATAACCCAGAAAATTATGATTTTTTTCCTTGTGTCAATATTCTTCATATTATTCTTCATTCACTGTATAAAAGACCAGAATTTGAGGACAATGGAAGAAAGATTCATAAAACAAGTTAACCGCTTTGCAAACAAATGATTTGGAAAACAACAAGGCTGTACGTAAATATTTATTTAACAATAAGTATAATTGCAGATATATAGTAAATAACTGCTGAAAAACAAGTTTTCAGTAATAGCCTTGAATAATATATCATTTTTTCTTATTCCATATTTTTTTATAAATTATTTTAAAAATTACATTTACTTAATAAGTTTTGCAATGTGTTATTTTGCCGTTACTACTTGTGAAAATACAATTGAAAATATTCTAAAACACTCCCAGTACATATTTGAATAACTTCTGTTATACTTTTATATCATTTCTTTTTCATGATGACTATTTACAATACCCATCTTGATATGTATTTAAACATAGTCAATCTCTCAGTTCTGCTTTAGAAAACTTCCAAGTTTCTAGATGAAAATATTGTGATAAAATTTTAAAAAAACAAAATAATTGTCAAAAGAATACTTAACAAATCATTATTTTCTATTTAAAAGTTTTTTTTTTTTTTTTTTTTTTTTTTTTTTTACACATTTGAATGCATTTTTTCTTTAAAAAAATGATAAATGCAAAAAATTTGAACATTTAGCAAAATATGCAAAATGTAAAAAAAATTCCTTTTAAATGAAGAAAGTTCATAAAAACTTTTAAAAAAATTAAAGTTTATTTAAATTTTTTATTAGTAAAATTTAAATAATCCAGAAATTAAGTTATATTTCTTTGTTTAAAATAATCATTGGTACCATTTTCATTGACAGATATATTGTTAATTTCACTGTCACAAGAGCAATTCATTTAAACAGATAGGCTTCACACAGTTTTATCAAAATATGTATGGGAAATGAAATATAAAATAATTTATGAAGAATTGAAATAATTTGTAAAAAATATTAGTGAATCTGCTGTCATGAAACATTTCTTTTGGTTAAAAAATTCAATCTGCTTTTTAAATAGAAAGTATAATTAGTTAATATTATATTAAATAAAAATTTATCAAAAGCTTAGGCTTATAGTTAAATTCGCTGAGGGAGAATTACATTCATGATTTTTAATGTTTAATGTTTCTGCACTATTATTTAGGGTATTGTTATTTATGCAAAAATATTAATATTTTTTCATTCTGTATTATAATTTTACACAGAATGAAGGGAACAATAATCATATTTTCTTAAAATAAAAGTTAATATGATGATACTATATTTATAATGCCTATTAAAATATTTGTCAGTTTTCTTAAAACAATTTTGAGAATTATTTTAAACTTGTAGCTTAAGCTTAAACTTTAGATAAAATGTTAAAAAAAGAAGAAATTTTAGAAGAGACATTTAATGTTTTTGTAATTTTATTTGTTACATTTATTATTTCCAATAAGTGAGTTTTTATTCAGTGAAAATTTCATTTTGATATAGTACTGTATCAAAATGAATAAAGATTATTAATATTTGCATTGTTCTTGATTCTACTGTACGGATTCATATAATAAATGCTTTGTTCTTTATTAGTGAAAAATATTTTATACGCAATGATCTGGGAAATTAATATTTCTTATCTTATGTACATAAAAAATTTAAATTAATTTGTTAAAGTTCTATTTAAAATTTTAAATTCAATTAATGGATATGTTGTATTTAGGAAGACTTTTTATAGATATTCTTATACTGTTAGGAAGAAAATTTCACTCTTCATCTCAACAGGTGTACTTAAAAGTTGTGAAAAAAAATATTAATTACTGATTATTGATGAGTAACTGGGATAGAATTTAGTAACTTCTCTAAAAAGAATAATCCTACTATTAGGCTGTATCATTCACTTGATAAAGGAATTATTAAAATACTTAGTCTGAGATATTTTTAAAAATTAAATTTTCATTGAAGTAAGCTTAATTGTTTAGCCTTTTTCATTATTATTTTGGAATTGATTTTATGAATGAAGTATTTTAAACATAAAAGTTTTGTATAACAAACTTAATCACTTATTAATTCAAGAACAGCTAATTAATCAGATCTTAATACCAACTAATGTATCAGATTGGTTTATTTCATTAGCATATATTTGGGTTTATATATTAAATGTAATTGATCTAAAAACATATACCTTTGAAGTTAGATCTGGTTAAAATTTAATTGCTCTACACTTCTAACAAAAATTATAATCAATATTACTTATCTGGTAATACTTATTAAAAGAAGAATTAAAATATTATCTTTTTCTTTTACTCAAAATTAATAAGTTTTTTAAAGTGATGATAGAACAGATGAAAAGTTAGTAAATTATTTTTTATTCAATCTATAAGTATTATTTCTTATCAATTATTTATTAGTGATGGAAGTAAAACTAAAAACATATTATTATTAAATACACTCTTAAAGATATAATTTAATATTTTTTTTTCATTATATTATACATATGGAGAGATACAATATTATTAATTTACATTATGGAATATTATTTAAGTAAATTTTTTTGTGTTTCTGAAAAATCATATTTTGCTATTTATAAATGTATGGTAGTTTATATTTTTAAAAATTTGTTGATTTAGGATATTTTCATTGATATTAGTATATCACATTTCCGCAAAATGTAACACTTTAAAATCATTATGATTAATAGTTTAAAATAATTTAAAATTCTTTTTTTAATTATATTTCATTAAATTTTTTAAAGTATGTGCTTTTCAAAATTTTTAATTTTGAATTATGTATGCAAAAAATATAATTTTTCTTGTAATTTCATTGTTGTATTCTGTCATAGTGCAAAGCATTTGAATTAATTAAAAGAAAATAAATAATATCATCAAAACATCAACAAAAATTCTGAATTCAGCATCAACTGATTGAATAAATGTATTATAATATCCTAATTTAATTCTGATAATTCATCATGATGTGTATCATTAATCAATTTTTAATGAAAAAGATTGACAAATTATTTAAATTATATATGACGTATATCATGTATTAGCTATTATAAGTTGCTTATTGTATTTTTGTTCACCCAAATTATTTATATTTGTTATGACCTTATGTTAGTTACATTAATATACTGTTAATGTAGTGTTATATTCTAATTCTGAACATTGTAAAATTCTACTACATTACATTATCATCCTGCTTCCACATCCCTTTGAATATATATTCTTATTAGTAAGAATACATTATTGTTATAAGTCTTTAAAGTATACTTATCAACATTACTAACATATTTTTAAAATCTAGCTATTTTTCCTATCTCTTATACCAGTGCATAAAATATGCATTCTAATAAAAATTTTAGAAATGAAAATTGAAAATCTTAACTTTTGTTACTGATGAGTATCAAATAAATTAAACTTAAGTATAAAATTCTATAATTTAAATTAGTATTTTTATGCTAATTAAAAATTATTTCAACCAAAAAATTAGACATCAAGGGGAAAAATTAGAAAATAATAAACTCATTTTGAAGGATTCAAAGCAAATTATTTTTTAACAAAAGTATAATGCATAAATATGTTAAAAATATTGTGAAAATGCTTCTGTTTTATTTGAGAAACATTGATATTTATCCTAAAGAATTTTTTATGAAACATTTATATATTTAAAGAACTTTTATTAGCAACTATTATTTTTTAAAAAGAAGAAAAAAAACTTGCTTATTAACAAATTTTAGTTCATGAACTGCATCTTTTCTCAATGTTTTTACCTAACAAAATATTTTCTAAATTTTCATTACAGTTACAAAATTAAGTTTTATATTATATACACAATATATGTATTTTAACTTTATAATTAATTTTTGATCAGTTTGAATCTTCATACTACTTCAGAATTAATAATTAATTTATCAATTCAGAGTGAAATTTGATTGAATAAAAATTATCTACTTTTTTTATAGTTAAAATCCATATAAGATTAGAATTTTTATTAGAGTCTTGAAAAATATATTCTATTTTGTTTTGTAAGAGGAAAATTCTAAATAAGAATAATAATTGTAATATCTATGTTTTTCAGTATTATTTTGAAAAATAAAGTTTCTTAATGTAACAATTTTTATTAAAGGATATTTTTAATAAAATTAAATAATCTGATTATACTCATATAGTTCGGTAAAAATAGTTTATTCACAACACTGCTAAACTAGTCCCACTTTTTTATTACTTTGCTTAAATTGTATAAAGAGTCCACTATATTACAAAATGATATCATAGAAGTAATATATATATGTTATAAGGAGTCATTTAATATTGAAATTTTTATCATTACTTTTTCTTAACAAAAATATATAATTTAATGTAATATAGATTAAAATTAAAATCTTGATGAAATTATTCCTTTGATAAATTTTATTTAAAATAATGGGATCAATATATTGTAATAAAGCAGTTTTATTGGAACAATGTGTAACTGACTAATGTGCTTGGGCTGTTAAAATTCACCAAAATTCTAATTCAGCTCATAATTCTATTCTCAGAAGAGAGTTTCTTGGAAAAATATTTTATCCTCTATTAGAGATTTTGTGGATTATTATCACATATTTTTTATCCCATTATGTATTGTGTACAAATACAAATTTGGTCTAAATTTTTGTGCGAGGTTTCTAGCAAAAGCCATTTACCTCAGTGTAGAGAATTTGGGGGTCCATAAGATATTGTTTACAGAATAGAGGAGGAGTTGAACATAGTACATACTGTCTAGAGTCCCTTCCTGAAAGATAGTGCACTTATCTTGACCCAGCTGGCTCAAAAAAGTGCAGAGCAAGAAGTTTACAATAATTTCAATATACAATTCTTGGGTGCTATTTAGCACAATCAGAAAACATTTCAATGCACACATTTAGTAGTTTTCCTTAACTGTATTTTACAGGATTATAGTGTTAACACAATTTTTACACAGTTGATCTTGATAATACATAACATAGTTGGGATTACAGATTTAGTAATAATAACAAATTTAATTATATATTTACAATATAAAGTAATTTACATTATTTTCGGGTAGTACTCCCATGGGTAAAAAGTGAGTGCATGATGATAATAGAGTTAAATTTGTGTCAGACATAATAATAACAAAATTTAAGTACTATACAATAAACATGAGATGAGAGTATAAAATCAGAAATCAGAGGTTTTCTAATCCGAGTTTGGGCCTTAGCACCGCTCTGGGTCTGTGTAAGTTTTTAATGTGGTTAAAGTCATAATTAGGAATGTTTTGTATACATCTGTTATCAATTTTATAAAGTTTTTCATAAAAATTTAGAGCTAGGTTTTTGATGTATTTATTGAGAGTGATAATGCCTAGATTATTCCTGATTAAAGAATTTCTGAAGTACCACTCAGCATTACTAATTAATCTCAGAATTTTGCTCTGTTGAGCCTCGAGTCTAGTTAATGAAGTGACACATGCTCCACCCCAGATCTGTGATGCATAAGTCATTGTGGGTCTCAGATAAAGCTTGTAGATTAAAATTTTATTTCTTATGGAGAGTTTTGATTTCCTAGCAATTAAAGAATATAATATGGTCGTTTTAGTTCTAATTTTATTTATGATACTATTGATCTGGTTCTTCCACGTGAGCCTTCTATCTAGGATCACTCCCAAATATTTGGCCGTGTTTTCCCAGTTAATTTTTTCCCCGTAAAGCTCGAGTGGTTTGCACCTATTAATCTTTCTAGTGAACATGATTGCAGTGCTTTTGTTAACATTGATTTTGATTTTCCATTTTGTGAGCCATTTTTCAATATCTTTAATGTGGTTGGTGAGGTTTTTATGTATGATATTAAGATCTTTACCTGAAGACAGAATGGCTGTATCATCGGCGAACAGTGCAAGCATGTTGTGAAAATTCTGTGGGATATCGTTAATATACATATTAAAAAGAAACGGTCCTAATAGGGAGCCCTGGGGAACCCCAGCCTCAATGGTTTTCTTTGTAGAAAGTGAACCTTCTATCCTAACCTGGAATGTTCTGTGTTCGAGGTAACTCTTAATTAGTTTAACAAGATAGGGGGGAAGTTGTTATTAATAAGTTTGTACAGTAGACCCCAATGCCAAACTCTGTCAAATGCCTTTTCCACATCTAAGAAAAGTGCTCCAGTCGAGCATTTGTCTCCTAGGGAGGCTGAAATTTTTTCCGTTACTCTTAAGAGTTGGTGGGTCGTTGATAGTTTGACCCTGAAACCAAATTGATGGGGGATGAATAGGTTGTTTTCTTGCTCGTGTTGTTGAAGTTTAGTAAGAATGAATTTTTCAACTAGTTTAGCTAACGATGGTAACAGCGAGATAGGCCTATAGCTAGTTGGGTCTTTTGGGTTTTTGCCCGGTTTCCTAATTGAAACAACTAGAGCATTTTTCCATTGCCTGGGAAAATATCCAATATTTAGGATATCGTTAATAATATCAGTGATATAACAAATAGCTACTATTGGAATTTGCCTCAGCATTTTGTTATTAATATTATCATCTCCTGGGCTCTTTTTGGGTTTCAGGTTCATAATGATGTTTTCAACTTCAGAGGTTTTGATCAATTCGCTTATAGGAATTACTTGGTGGGTGAAGTTATTAAAATAATTGTTAACTGTTTGTTGTACGAAGTTTTGATGAGAGATCTCTCCAATGTCATTTAATTTGAATTGTTTTTCTAGGCTGTTAGCAATTAATTCTGATTTTTCAATGTTTGTCTTTGCGATTGTGACGCCATCTGTTAACACGGGGAAGAACTGTTTGGGAGAATTTATTTTCTTTGCGGCTTTCCATAACGATCCATCTTGCGAATCTAAGTTAGTGAGATATTCGTTCCATTTGTTTTCATTGTGTGAGTTGATTTCTAGTCGAATTTTATTCTTTAATTCGTTAATTTTCCTTTTAGTGGTAGGGAGTTTGTAAATGTTATATTGCTTTCTTAGCCTGTTCCTTTCCCTTATAAGTTCTATTATTCTGATAGGGAGATTAGATGTGCCTTTGATAGTAATTTCAAATTTACTTAAATCTCGTGCCTCCTGCAGGACGTTGTTAATAAAATTTACTTTATTGTCAATGTCAGTGGGGGTGACTGCGCTGTGGTTGGGGGCATTGGAGAGTTTATTATTGACGGTATCTCTAAATTTCTTCCAATTTGTTTTAACCTTAGTATGTTTGACTGTTGGGTTAATCACGTTTTCAAAGTGAACCATGACCGGGAAGTGATCCGAGGGTAGGTCTTCAATGGTGTTTAGTTTGATGGGGATTATGTATTGTGTAACAATAATTATTTGCTATCAGGCAAACACTTAAAAAAATTTTAATAATTTGTAGTCAATTTGAGAAAATATTTTATTTGTACTTCAAAAAGTTATGCAATAAATATACCCTTTAAGCTTAAAAATTTAGATAAAGAAATATTTGTGTTATAATATGTGAAGATGGTTTACATAATCTGATTTATAATCATGAGAAAATTAATTTTTTCTAAAAAGTCTTTATATTTTATTGGCAAGTTTAATAAATATATTTTAGTAATTCTAAAAAAAATTACTGGTGCTGTTTGTCTTTTAGTAATTAGAATTCAATGAAATGATTAGAAAAGCTTATTTCATTGTTTTTTTATATTGATTGTTGTTAATTTGTTCAGTGTTCTCTTAATATTATGTACTAATTTTATATGTTTTTATTTTTGTCTTATGTTTATGATTTTACAGTTGTTTATGAACCATCCAAAATGTCTGAGACTAACACTGATCCTAATAGAGTAATTGAAGTCCATACTGATGATTACATTTGTAGTGATGTGGTTTGTAGACATGATTGCTTAATGCTTTATAGGACTCAAGAAAATGGCACTCCAAAATTAGATATTATTATGCATGTGGACATTAATCACACTTTTAACAAAGCATTTAGGTGACTCATTTTTATGTTTTTGTTCTACTTTTTATAAATATAAAAATATTAAAGTGATGTTACTTTAACTTAAATATTAAAATTATATTTTAGGATAGAAAAGTCATTAAGAATTAAAGTATTCTAAACCTAAGTTTAAAGTATGAAAAGAAGTTTCAGATATTACTCTCGTATTACAAAGTAGCAATCTGAGGGATATCTAAAACAAGATATAATTTTTCTACTTCATATAAAAATCATTATTCTACTACAAAATATAAATTTAAGTTTCAAATATTTTGAAGTTACTTTAAAAATACTAACCAGATGAGATAGGAAATTTTCTTTTTTTATATAAATAGAAAATAATTTTTTGGGACAACTTCTCTAGAGTACTCTGTGATTGTTGTGATTTTCTTTATCTAGTATTAAGATACTTGCCAAATTTCAATTGTGAACCATTTTGGTAATGGTCATATTTATGTTCTCATATATACCATTAGCAAGAATTTTAGTGGGGATTATAACTATATTCTACTTTTATTATTTATATGCTATAGGGGAAAATTTTTTCAAGAAGATTAAATGCCTATTACCTATGATTGTTTTAACTGATACATACAGCAAGCATACATTAAATGCAAAAAGAAATTTTTCATTGCATAAAAGATGAGTATTAGAATGAACTGTTCTGAGAACTCCACAAATTGTTAATTACAGAAATATCATTTAAGTTCATTATAGTTTGCATTAATTGTCATTTTAAAATCTTGTATACTATTCTTTTGCCAACAAATAATGTAATAACGGCCTTTAAACAGTTAAATTACAAATATAGTTTAGTTTTAAGGAAATTGAAATCATTGATCTTGAAATATTATCTTTAAAGCAATATATTATATAGTATAATATATATATCTATATACATAATTTTAAAATGTATTAAATATTTACTTAAGATTTAGATTTACAAGCTTTCTAATAAAATGAATTCATTTGGTTTATAGAACCATTTGTATTGTTATATTCTTAAATTATTTTTAGTTTATTTGTGAGTATCATACTTACTATGTCACAATGCTGAACTGTAATGATTTAGTTTATAATGATATTATAATGATTTTCATGATATAATGATATTTAAAATATTGTTTAAGAAATGCATTTTTGATTACATAATTTTTTATGTGATTGACATATGAATTATTTTTTTAAAAGAATATACTGTAGGCACTCCTTTTTACAAATTTCTAATTCACAAACACTTATGTTTTTAGAAATTAATGGCTAATCCCTATCCTGGCACTATGAATAAAATGATAATTTTAATTCTCATTTATGAACTAAAATTTTTAAAAATCTCTTTATCTGTGAACTTTTATTTCTGACTAATAGTTTTCCTTTCCATTTTTTATTTCTTTTATTTTTATGTAAAATTTTTTAAATTTTTTTATTTGATATCCTTTTCATGTACATACCTCAGAATTTTACTCATTCTTGAACAATGCTCCGTCTCAAAACATTAACTAGAGTGCCACTGTTTAAGAGAGGCCATATATGTAAACAAGTGAGATAAAACACTCTTCAACAAAGCAGAATGCAAAAATTCATTCTCTATCAGTCACTGAGCTAAAGCAATATTAGTACTGTTTCTATGTTATAATAATTAGTTGCAAACATATCTTGACTTACTTATAACTTACAGTTTGCATGTTAATCAAGGAAATTTATGTATGTCAAAGAATAAATGACACATGCTGGTAGTCCGTACATTGTGGGAACAATAGTCAAAGATACATATATTGGACATTTGATGGAAAAGAACTGTATTGCGAAGTTCTGACCCCTATATGCCCTGTACATAAGAACTTAGGAGAAAATTTGAATTTTACAGTTCTGTGTTTGATGTTTTTTGAAGTTTGATTTGCTCAGAAGGAGATTGAGCTGATTTCATTGAAAATTTATTTTATTTGAAGAAACGAATGTGTTTTATTAGATGAAGTAAAAAAAAAAAAACTGAAAATGTATACAAAAATATTTTAATAAGATAAAAATAAAAAATATGTAATTCCAAAGAACAGCTTCTTGAACATTTTAAAAAAATTGGAAAATATTCCTTAGAAAAGGACTGCAAAAGTTCTCCCTCTCAAAAATATTGTAGAAAAGCAAGGCATCCTAAAGTGAAAAATATTTTCCTTCCTTAGCCAAGAAAAATTAGAGAAATATGAATGCTGTTGATGGTAATGTCATTAAAGAGAAATCCAATTATTTTACTATGAAGCTGAACATAAAATATTTCAAAGCATCAAATGGGTGGCAAAAAAATTTTAAATCAGATATTGTTTTAGCTTTAGAAAATTACTTGGTGCAAGGATAATCAATAAAATAAAAGTGTTCTTAAGTATGAATCTTATTTCATATGTGTTTCTTATAGTGCATTCAAAATAATTCTTTCTAATAATATTTTATTTATATAAAAAAGTATTTTGTTTGAAGAAGCTAGATCTTAATAATCTAATATATTATTTTTCTATTTTTAGAACTGTTTTCCATTATGAATTTGTAAAAATGAGCATATACTGTATTACTCATTAAAAAATAATTTAAATGTTAATAATTAATGCATTCATCATAATACATCTTTCAGCCTTTATCGTACAAATGATGAAGTCAGTAGCCAATTGTTATTTTGCCAGTTTCGAGACAAGCTTCCATTACTTATACAGTGTGTACCCGAAATCGGAACAAATAAATTTACTCTTCAACTGGTTTCACAACTGATAAAAGAGAAGCCTTCTTGGACCGTTTCTCAGATTGCAGCACATTTGGGATATGTTGATTGTTTTAAACATCCAGTTATTTAAAGATATTTATTTACTATTTATATTAATTCAAAATGTTATATGTTGTTGCAATGAATATAAAATATATAATTTTTTAATTTAAATGCTTCTTTTACTACAATAAGCATTTAAATTGAAAAAGAATTATTTAAAAATATTGTTTACTTGTTAAACAAACAATATTTTTATTTATAATTTATTAAATACTACAGAGCAAATATCTAAATTTTTAAATATATAAATGCATTATATTACTTTTTTCTCTCTGTTTTCCATTTTATTTTAGTGATTTTTTTACATATATCATTTTATAAATATACATAAAGTGTAATTAATTTCCATTAATTAAATTCATAAAATATTTACTTCAGAATAATTGAAAAGTAATATTGTAATGTGTATTTTCTTAATATTTATGTCAGTTATTATTCATGATGAAAAAAAATTGAATACCATTTTGTAATGATAGAAAGTACAAACTTTTCTTTCTTTTACATGTAAGTTGAATCAATTAGAAGTTCATCTGATTGGTATATATATATATATATATATATATATAGGGGGACGGGTAGTGGCCAAGGTGTAGTTTTGTAGTTAAATTAATTAACAATTCTCATATAGCCTAATATTTAATTAACACATATTTACAAATACAAATATATATAAGTTTGGGATATTTACAATTAATTGTATTAGCTTGAAATCTAAAGTTTAAAGTTATGAGGGAAAGGAGCAGTTGTCTTGCTGCTATCAAATGTAAAGTCTTTAATCACCTTCGTCTTTCGGGTTACTCCCGCTCTCTAGAAAAGTCGTCGGGCTTCTTGAGCCCCTTCCTAAGTGGGCACTTGAAAAAGTAACGTCAGCTATTAAGTGATTCATCCACCACGGTTGTTCTGAAAGTGGCTGGTCCTCCAAACGACACTGCAAATATATAAAAAATAAAAACAGCAAAACAGGGAAGGAAACAAGCAAAGCAGGATAATTCTCTGAAAAGAAACAAATTTTATTTTCAACTTCTTATCTTTTTAGATCTGAAATAAAGAAATGAGTCAGTTATCTTTCAGCTTCATTTTAGTCAGTTCGATTTTAGACTATCCTTCAGCAATTCGACTTTAATTTAACTCTAACTTGCATAACATCTTTTGACATATTATACCAAGGTTTTAGAAATTCATTACAAGTCGTGGTACAATTAGATCCATCATGACTTCCCTCTTTGATTACATCAAAGGTGTTACCTCCTTTAACTTAAGTAACTCTGTATGGTCCTAAATATTTTGGTTTTAGTTTTAAATGCAATCCAAACTAAGTTCTCTTAATAGCGATCAAATTGTTTACTCCATAAGATTATGGTTCTTTTCTTAATTATTTGTTTTCCTGTTTTCTTCTTCGATCTTGAAAATTTGTTGTTCAGCATGCTTTCTGAGTTCATCTCTTTGAGCTTCAAAATTAGCTTGAAATTCCATTTCAGACATTTCTTTGAGCTTACTAAGACCACCATTCATCTTTGTAGCAAAAAGCAACACAAAATGTGTGGTATATATGCTTCGTTGATATGTTGAATTAATCGTCTGCTGTAGTTCATTCGTAAATTTATACCACTGAGCTGGGTTCTCTTAAGATAACTGAAAGAACTGATATGATAGTTTGGTTGAGCCTTTCAACTTGTCCATTAGCTCTTGGCAGACCAGTGGTTATTAAATGATGTTTAATATTCTCTTTAGAGCAATAATCTTAAAATTCGTCAGAGCTAAAAGCTGTGCCTTTATCAGAAATTATTTGGAAGGGATTACCAAAGACTGATTTTAGAGTTTCTAATTTCGAAATGACTTCAGCAGATGTGGTCTTCGTAGGAAAAATCCAAGCGAACTTAGTAAAAGCTTCAATAATTGTTAAAACGTACTCATAATTTTTATATGTGCTTTCTAATGGTCTTAAATGATCAAATTGTATGTGTATAGTGGTACATCATTTTTATGCAATGGATGTAATAATCCTTCTTTCTTTCCTCTTTTGAGATTCACAAGAATACAGTGAATGCAGTTAGATATGATATTTTCCACTTTCTGTCTGAGTTTGGGAATGAAATAACGGTCCTCAATGCTTTTCTCTGTATATTTAATTCCAGTATTTCATTTTTCAGCTACACTTCTAGTAATTTCCATCTGCATACTTGGCACAACCACTAATTCCTTACCATCAACAATTTTATAAAGAACTCTTTCTTTACAATAATCTTCATAACTGGAGATTTTTAATAATTCTTTTATCTTTTTTGTTTCATCATCATTATCTTGTGCTAATTTAAATTTCAGTATGATAGTATTGCTTGAGGTGCAAAATATGTTTACAGGGGATCTACTGAGTGCGTCGACATTAGCCATTCTTGTACCGGAACGATGCTCAATACTATAATTAAATTCTTTGAGCAACAAAGAGTCCAACAAGCAACAGGAGTTGACTAATCTCTTTTTTGCATAGTCATTTTGAATGCAGAAAAGTCAGTAACTATTTTAAATGGAATTCCTAGTAAGTAAATGTGGAATCTTTTTAACACTTCAATAATTGCAAGAGCTTCAAGTTTGTAACTGGAATACTTCTTTTTAGCATTTGTTGACTTTTTACTCATGAAATAGGTAGAATGGAAGTTTTTATCATTTGGGGATTTCTGTAATAAAATAGCTCCATATCCTTCTATGCTGGCATCACATTGCAATGCAGTTTCATAATTTGAGTTGTATATACTTAACACAGTTTTTTCAGCTAAAATTAACTTTCATTTATTAAAAGAGTTTTTCTCTTCAAATTTAAACTTCAGATCTTTCTTCAAAAGATCACTCAATGGTCTAGCCATAATGGAATATTTTGGGATAAATTTCCTGAAATATCCAGTTAATCCTTAAAAACTATTGACCTGTTTCAAATTACGTGGCTCAGGGAAATGAAGCACAGCTTTGGTTTTCAAAGTAGATGGAAAATTTTTCCCTTCTTTGATGACATGGTCTAAAAATTCCATATGCTTCTTCAAAAAATGTGATTTTCTAAAATGTATTTCTAGTCCATATTCACTTGCTAGATTCAAAACCTTTTCTGGCCATTCAACTCCTTCTTCAATTGATGAAGACGAAATAATTATATTGTCCATATAAGGTAAAACACCATCATTAATCAATGGTCGGAAAATGGTGTTAATAAATCTTTGAAACACGGCTTGAGAATTACGCATTCCAAAAGGAACCTTAAGAAATTGGTACAGGCCTTCATGAGTAACAAATGAATGTATTTTCTTCTATCTAACTCTACAACATTTAATTTATCAAAGACAGATTTACGAATCAAAGTTACTTGGCTTCCAGTATCTATTAATGCAATAACATTCATTATATTATTCAGTTTTGGTTTTACATTAACATTCATTGTGGCTACTTTAGGTTTAGAATTAGTTTCTGGACACAATGAAGCCTTGTGTCCAAAATTATTACATCGAAAGCATTTAATACCCTTCTCTTTATGTTCACAAAATTTAGAAATATGATTTTTTTCACCACATTTAAAACAAACTTTGTTTTTACGATCATCAAAATCACTGTATTTAATTTTTCCTAAAATGTCATTACACCTTATTTTATTTATACTTTCGTTTTTAGAATTAACTCTATTATTGTATTCATACTTTGATTTCGTTTTATCAAAATTATTATATTTATCATAAAAATTATATTTTGTTTTCGTTTTATCGAAAGCATTTTTACTTTTAACAGAATCACTTGTTATTTCTTCATAAACTTTGAGTTTTTCATTAAATTCACTTAAATTCTTATATCCATACAAAATAATTTTGTTTTCTTGTCTATCATTTATTGCATTAAAGCAGATTCTTCAATTTTACCCCGCAATTACACAACTCCTTCATTTTTAAAAAATACTCTTGAACAGATTCAGAATAATGCATTTTCCTTTTACACAAGAGATCATGTAACTTAGCTGAGTTTATTTCAAACAAAAATACATCAATCAAGGCTCGTCTCAATTTTTGTCAAGAATTTATTTGTGGTTCAGTCCGAATGAATAATAGACCATTTCCTCCCAACTATCTTTTATCCATAACAAATTTTTGTAAGTCTGATAAATTAAATAATTTCGACATGTCCTCAAAATGATCAATCCAATTAATTATATTTTCATGTGATTATGCATTAAACTTAGTAATAGTGCTTTTGATACCTGCTTAATTAATATTAACACTTGGAATAACAGGATGTGCATTTTCACAAACTTTATCACTTTCTTTATAATAATCAGCTGCACTTTTCTTTTTACTTATATTGCATTGAAAAATCATTTCTACTTCTTTTATTCTATTATTATTAAGTATTAGAATTAAGATTTTGTATTTATATCTTATAATTAACCTGAAAAACTAATTAATCTTAAGAAATTAGTAAATTAAATAAATTGTTAAACTGAAAATCAGAAAGTTAACTGTTCAGCTGCCAGCTCAACAATTTTCAGGAATCTTGAGGAATTGTGCAAATTCTGTAAATTTTCCTAGTGAAGATTACTAAATAACAATTTTGTTTTTTATTAAAATTATAAATTATTAAATATACCTTTTCAAGATCAACATCTTCAGCTATTTCATATTTTTTGTATGTATGTGCAAGATTTCTAATCGACCAGTAGCATCAGGAATACCAATATCAACTTCCCGATCAAATCGTCCTGAAAAAATACATAGATCAGAATAAGATACTCTATTTCACAGAACAAAATACTTATTTAATCTAAGTAAAATGTAAAATTATTGTTTTAAAACAAAAATACAAACCTTCTATTCAAATATGCAAGCATATACACATACATCCAGGATTCATACACATTTCAAAGAATCAAATTACAGGATTTTTTAGGGAGCTTTCCAGGGGAATCAAAAAATTTCTCAGATATCAATATTCATGCTAAATATTTTAATTTTATTTTAAAAACTTGTTTTTAACCAAATAGGCATATAATTATATACATACAATATTTTTCAATTATATTTGTAAATAATAGTAATAAATAATTACAAAAATTAATGTTTTTTATTCAAGTTAGAAGAATATTTTTTATTAAGAGCTTATTTCTGTGAAGCACCATGACGACGTATGTTTGATATTGATGTTAATTTACCAGTTCTTTCAGTTTCCTCAGAATATTCAATATTAGACTTTTCAAGTTCATTTATGTCCTCTTTCAAAAGCTTTTTGATTTTTAATTAATCAATTTGTTCCAAGTGCTTTCCCTCTGTTATTGGCTACTTTTCTTACTATTTTAATTCATCAAATATAAATTATATTTTTTCCTGGCCAAAACTAAGTACCAAAACTAAGTAGGTCTTAACTAATTATATTGTTGACACCTTTGTTTCAGATGTGATCATCAATGATGTACTTGGCCACAGTTGTGAGTATTTATATTTTCTACAAACAAATTTTTGTTCACAGAAAACCCATGATCAACAGGTGCTTGAGTTACTTTTGATAACAGAAAGATGCCTTACATACATAAAGACAACACATACACAGATAAAATATTAACTCACCAAAACGTCGCAATGCTGCATCAATGCTATTAGGCCTGTTGGTAGCAG
>JAJQOW010001535.1:0-44325 GCA_037975125.1 Latrodectus hesperus
AATCATAAATGTCTGTTACTTTTACTTTAACCTATATTTAACTCTTTTCTTTCATAAGATGTTCTTTGTTTGTTTTTTTTTTTTCTTTTCTAATAAATAATGTTTACAATTAAAATATATCAAAATCTATATTTGAACTTTCTAAAAAATTAAATTTTTATACAAAAGGTACAAATACATCAGAGGAAAAGCTACCTTAATTATGAATTTAGAGTGTTACTGATTTTTCTCAAATATCTAAAGAGTTAAAGAAATATTCTCACAGATCTAAAAGTGTTAGTAGTATGGTTTAGCAAAAATCAGCTTTTATTCTTTATTTTTACTATTATAAACTAATATTAAAAAACTGTAACAAATGTCTTGGTTCAAAAAACATTTTTCTTTCTTTCATTTATTTGGGAGCAGATAGAGAATTAATACTACAACACTAAAACTTAGATTATTTCCTTTCATTATCATTTTAAAAAAATAGCAAGCAAATATTTTTAGAGAAAAAAAAAGTAGAATTGTATATAATTTATAAATGTCATTAATCTTTCTTGATAATAAATAATTAGAGATTTTTTTAAAAAAATTAAATACTTACTTCAAGCATATTTTCTATTTCATTCATAAAGTCTGCATTAGATTCTCGCCATCGATCATACCAATATCTTACTGTTCTCTGTGAAGGATTTATTCTACCATTTACTAATTCTAATTCTGAAAATCCTTCTGATTTTAAAACAGATCGGTGATAATGACAGCTTTCTGATATTCCTAATCCATTCTCAAAATACTGAACAAATCTCTCTCTTGTTGATTTACTTGAAGGTAAAAAACTAAGAGCTTCTCCAGCCCATAAATTATGAGAATGTTTGTTCCTAATAACAATTATTGCACACTGTCCTACCTAAGATGCAAATAAAAATAAAATTAATTAGATGTCATGGATCAATCAATCAATGATTGTATGAAATTTTTTCCTAGTATAACTAAGCAAAAAAAAATCTTAATTGATGAAAAAAATGAATAAAGTATCAAAATTTTTACTTTGATAAAAGAGTCACTATAACGGGTTTTTGAATTATTCAATTTAATTTTTATAAATAATGTTGCTTCACAGCTAAAGCTTTTTGATCTTTTTATAGTCACAGGAACTTTCATAAAAGAACTATGATGACAAATAAACTTTTTCCTGGAAAAAAAAATTTTAAATCTGTTAATTATGTTAATATAAAACAAATTTCTTAGAGAAAGTAAATCATGTAAAATATTCTATTTCATTATAAAAAAACTAACTATAAATACTTTTCATGAAAAAAATGGTAAGTTAAATATTTTATCTTATATACAATTGTAAAATTTTTCACATGAATTTAGATTTGCTATGAATTGTAATGCTTAAACAAGAGTTTTCATCAGAATATAATTAGAAACTAAAAATTTTTTATAAAAATGTTTGTTATAGACATTATAGATAAAACTTTATTGCCCAGTTGTCTGCAGTATTAGACTGTGTTTACACTGATGTTTTTTTAAGGTGAGTGCCAATGTCTGGTTGATTAAAATCCAAGTTTTCAAAAACAAGGTGAGTTATTTACATTAAGCATTTAATTTTACTGCCCAATTGTCATCATGATAGAATGCAGTATACCATGTTTTTTAAGGTGAGTGCCACTGCCTGGTGAGTTAAAATCTGAGTTTTCCTAAAAATGTTTGTTATTTATATGAATGATTGTTTTACTGGCTTGTTCTCTTGCAGACAGCATGATATTTAGTTCATATTTGTTATTTAAAATGTAATCTTTGTGAAATTAGTTTCTAGTTATTTGTATTTTAATACTTCTGTAGTAATTATACTGAAATATTTGAAGCTTAAAATAGAATGAGAGTGCAAATTTAAAATTTGAGCTGAATCAAGATTTTGATAACCAAATATTGTGCAAATTGACATAATTTAAGTGGGCAAGACAACTATGCAGTGCTCAGTGCAAAAATTGGAAATCATGCCAAACTTGTACTGGTCCCTAGGATTTTACCCATTAAGCAGTCTTTTATGAGTATTTTTCAACATAGAATGCATTGTTGTATATTACATTAATTTATATGAGTAAAATTGTTTTGCATAACAAGTGTTTCACTTTACAAATATATTTCATTAAGTAAGGTTCCAATGAATATTAGAAAAATGACACTTCTAAATACTTAGATTCACTCTTGATTAATACAGATTAATTTGCAAACTCAGAAAATTTTTATTCAAAGTTTTTTACATAGCCAATAACATAATAGAAAAATAAATTATAATAATCCCTTTTAAAAAAGTGTACAATTCAATTTTAAATTTTAAAACAAAAAATTTGTAGGAGATTTACATTCTATAAGTAATTTATCCTTTTTCTAAATACAAATTACTGTTCTTTTTGTAATAAAATTTAGCATTTTAATTCAAGATTTCACATGAAATAAGCAATTGAATATAATATCAATATACCTCAATGTGGTTATACAGCTAAAGGCAGAAAAGCTTATAAATTAAATCCTTTTTTTTCCTATTATAGAGAGTTAATGGAAATATTTGAATGTATTTGTAAAATGCATGGTTGAAGGTGTCCATAAATTTAGCTATTATTTCCACAAAATTACTCAACTGTTCAATGAGCTTTGATCCGGAATTAACAATACTTCTGTCAAATAGAAACACTATGGAAATGCTGAACTATATCATGATTCTGATAAATTATAGAAATAAATTGACTGAGACTGGAGAACTCTCAAAAAGTGTTTGTGTAAAATGACTGGCAAACATTTATTTCAGATGATTCTATTTCAAACTCTGGCTCATTGCCCAACAACAGCATTTTATGTCTAGGTGTTAACACTTGCCTTTCATAGCTATGCTACTAATCACAAGCAACATTAATGCTTAAACAAGTTTGCATAGCTAACAAAGAGAATGTAATAGAAACTTCATTTCCAACTTATTTCAAAAACTGTGACAAAAGTTAAAAACAGATCCTTTTCTGTAACAAGATAATACTTTTGTACACACAGAACAAGCAACTACATTGTGATTTGGCAATAATCAGTTAAAAAGGTTTGTTAGTTCAACAAATCAATTCAAATTCTATCATTTTTTAGTTGACTTAGAAAAGTTATTGCATATGATCAAGTAAAATAAAACATGAACTATTCACTGTGCTACAAGAAAAATGAAACACAGTTTTCAAAAAAGGTCTTGGAGGTTAATTGAAATAGCATTAGAAAAATATGTTAATTTTAAAATTTGTTATAAATTTTAAGAATTATTTAAATTTCATTATGTTAACAAGTAAAATTATAATTTTTATTTTAATAAAGAGAAAATTGTCCTTCATACATTCTAGGGGTGTGATATTATTTCAACACTCAGATTTAAACATTTGGATTATTGGTTTGTTAAGAATCAGATCTGCTTTCCTTCTAATATGAGTTTTTAAAGAATGGATGGAAGATTTAATT
Organism: Latrodectus hesperus; assembly: GCA_037975125.1. Taxonomy (NCBI): domain Eukaryota; kingdom Metazoa; phylum Arthropoda; class Arachnida; order Araneae; family Theridiidae; genus Latrodectus; species Latrodectus hesperus. Next base: position 3,484 of record JAJQOW010001535.1, read on the forward strand.
GGAGACAGAATTAGAGCCTCATGATTAGTTTATTATTAAGTGTAGGATAACATGTATGTATTTTCTATTTGACTGCATGCAATAATCTTTTTGTATTTTAACACATAAATATTTTGTGCAAATTACTAAACTAATAAGATGGGGCCAAATAATTCTAAAATGGAAATTAAAAGTCCTTGAATCAGATACTTTTGATGGCTTAAAAGTATTTAAAAAATATTTTTTCATTGTAAACAGTTGAAGAAATTTTTTATTTCTTACATTTTAAACTTATTTCCAAATATAAGAACCATAATTTTAGCGTAATTACTATATTGTAAGAGATAATGCTAATTAAATAAATAAATTATGAAAAAAAATTATTTAAGTATTTTTAATATGATACTAAATATTATTCGGATATTTATATCATAAATATAGTAATCTGCCAAAATATTTAATTTATTAAGTAAATATTATAGCAAAATTATTAATTCATAAATAAGGATAAACTAGTTATTTAAAAATTGAAAAAAAAAACATGAGAATATAACAACATAGTAATCTAACTTTTTTCAATGTTTAATATTAAATAAACCTTAGAATATTAAATGTATAGATTTAAGCAATTACTTTTAAAAGTAAATGAAATTATTAAATATTTAAAATTAACTATGTTGTCACTAGTATCGACTGATGGCTGAGAGTTTCTGACTTCTGAGCTGTGGGTCCTGGGTTCGAATCCTGGTTCGGGCAGGGATGTTACTTTCTATCTATTTTTTTCCTGTCCTTTACTTCTGTGATGATGCATGAATGAGGCCTATCCTATAAACGAGTTTGTATTGGTATAGTGCGGGTAATGCTGCTCACCTTCGTGACTTGGTTCACAAGCTGGGTAATCACAAATGTGTAGCAGTTTCTGGCTTTGTTGTGGCGAAGGGTTAGTCATTCAAGTGCCCGCCGTTATTAAAAAAATGTTGTTACTAGTACTAATACTTGAAAATAATTAACATTCCTAATAAAAGGATAAAATCTTATAATTTTGAAATGTAACAATTCGATGAAATTATAGTTAAATGATTATTAACAATATTTTATACAACTTGATAATTTCAAAAATATAAATTTTATGAATTGAAAAATTGAACTATTTTTATAAAAAAGTTATATTGCATCAATGATTATGATGATCTGTTAATCTAGCATCTATATAATTACGAGGGTTACTCTGAAATTTTTGAGATACGCGCAGACGAGAATTTACAAAATAAAAATAATGGTTTAATTTTAAAGTACAAAGTATTTTAACACAGACGACGATTTTTTACTGACTTACTTCAACTTGTTTAGCGTGGAATAAATTTTAAACAGAAGAGAAAATGGAGTTGACACGAGAACATTGTCGTGCTATGATTTTCTACGATTTCAAAGCAGGATTAAATCAAGAAGAATGCATTCAACGGTTGAAATTAGCATTTGATAATGAATCTCCAGCTCGTGCTACTGTATTCAGATGGTTTAGAGAATTTAGAAGAGGTTGCAATTTTCTTCAGAATGAAGAACACACAGAAAGGCCGCCGTCGGCAGTAATCCCGGATAATGTGTCTGCCATACGAAAAATGTTAATGGATGACAATCGCTGTACCTATCAAATAATACAGAAGGAACTTAACATTGGATTTGCAGCCATACACAAAATCATTCATAAGGAATTACATATGAAATTTCATATAATCTAACTGAGCATCAAAAAGAGGAGCATGTCAGAATCAGTAAAGAAACTCTTAATATGCTGAATGATGGTGGCCACGGCATCATTTCTAAAATTATAACAGGTGATGAAACGTAAATACTGTTTTTTGACGTTCCAACTTGTCAAGAAAGCAAAGTATGGGTCTTTGAAGATGATCCCACGCCGACAATGGTGAAAAAACAACACGCATTGAAAAAAGTTATGTATGACGTTTTCTTCAGAAGTACGGGATTGGTCAAAGCCATCAAGTTGGAAGGACAGAAGACAGTAACAGCAAACTGGTATATCATTAAATGTCTTCCAAAAATTCTACAAGAACTGAATGTTAGGGGATTAATGCTTCACCATGACAATGCATCTTCACATACAGCCAGATTAATAGTTGAGTTTCTTAAACAAAAACAAATTAAAGTGATCAAACATCCGCCATATTCACCTGATCTAGCTATGTGCGACTTTTGGTTATTCTTTAATCTAAAAAAGAACTTACGTGGACGTCGTTTTCATTCAGAAGAAATTGATGTGGCTATAAATGCATTTTTTTCATCTATTCGAAGAAATGAATGGCTTGAAGCATTTAATCTGTGGAAATTTCGTCTACAAAAGTGCATTGATGCTGGAGGAGACTACTTTGAACACACCTAAAATTTTGTGTATAACTTTAAAAACCTAGTTGTATCTCAAAAATTTCAGAGTGACCCTCGTATTATAAATATATACAGTAAGACCCCGCTTAACGCGGGGGATACGTTCCATCAAAGTAGAGCGTAATGCGAAACAGCGCTAAACGAGGCTATCTTTACATGTAAATATTGGGGTTAGGAGAAGATGGCTTGGAAATTGGTTAGGTTTTAAATTTAAAAAGTATGTTTTTTTTAATAAAAATAAAACCAAACATTTATTTCTTAAATCCCAAATTAATACCACATTATTATTTCTTGCAAAAATAAACACAAAATATAAATAACAAAACGAATATTCTTAAAAAAACAAATAAAATTCTAAGTCAGTCATATTTAGTTAGCCTTCCGCGTTTTCAGTGTTCTGCCTTTTTGCGACAAAAACATCTAATGTTGTTTGCCTTTTTCTTTTGCATAGTTCTATTAAAAGTTCTTCATAAACGAATAGAGCATCTCTAACACCACGCCTTACTTTTGAGCTCCTGTCAAAATTCGGATCATTTTCAATGAATTGATCCAATATTTCAGTTATGGTAGACAAACTCCTTTTTACAAATGCCATCGAAAAGTTCTTTTGGCTTTTCTTCTGAATCACTGCTGCCAACATTTCTGTTTTCTTCTTGTTCAGTTAATTCCTTGAGCTCCTCATTAGAAAGACTAGCCGCTGCTTCTTGAATTATTTCTTCGAATTCTTCCACATTTACCCCTTGAAAACCGGTTTGCTTCGTTAATTTCACTATCTCTTCCACTATTTCATCCACATCGACAGAGTGTACAACGTCATTGCTCTTACTTAAATCCGGCCAAATATTCTTCGATACTCTTTTCAAAGATCTTTCTGTTACCTCATTCCAAGAAAGGCCTATGTTTTCTACAGCATCCACGATATTGTAGTTTTTCCAAAATTCTCTTATGGACAGGTTCTCTTCTCCGTCTGTTTTTTCAAACATTTGCTTAAAGGTTCGCCGTAAGTAATAAGCCTTAAAATTTGATATAACGCCTTGGTCCATTGGTTGAATTAAGGCAGTTGTGTTAGTCGGCAAGAAACCCATTTCGACTGGAATGCATGTTGTCCTGATAAATTTTTTGGGTGGCTTGGAGCATTATCAATTAACAGAAGTGCTTTATGTTCAAGTTTTTTTTAATTTCGCAATAACGTTTAACAGACGGGCAGAAATGTTCAGTGAACCAATCCTGGAAAATTTTCGCAGTTATCCATGATTTTTTATTAGACTCCCAAATTACAGGTAAAGTTGATTTAGATATGCCTTTCATCGCTCTTGGCTTTTTGGAATGGTAAATTAGTAATGGTTTTAATTTAAAATCTCCGCTTGCGTTAACACCTAATAGAAGGGTTAAGCGATCTTTTGCAGCTTTAAATCCTGGTGCCCGTTTCTCTTCACGGGATAGAAATGTTCGTTTCGGCATTCTTTTCCAAAACAAACCTGTTTCATCAACATTAAAAACCAATTCTAGAGGATAGTTTCCTTCTTCAATTATTTTTTTAATATCGCTGGAAATTAAGCCGCGCTTTTGTATCACCACTTGCTGCTTCTCCTGTAATCTTTATGTTGTGAAGGTAATTTCGATGTTTAAATTTATTAAACCATCCTCGACTAGCAACGAAAGTTTCACTTGTGTCAATTGTCTCAGCCTGAATGTAATTAAAAATTCTTCTAGCTTTTTCCATTATGATAGATTGGCTTAATGGCATATTGCGGTCAATTTCGTCGTCAATCCATATAGACAGTCGTTTTTCCATTTCCTCTATGATATTATTTCTAGAACGGGTAATTCTAGTTACAGAGCTTGACGTAGTTGTAGTTGCCGATGACAGTATTTTTTCTTTATTCTTCATGATGGTCCTTATTGTTGAAGTTGGCAAATTCAATGAAGCACTAATTAGAGTTTGACGTTCACCAGAATCTAATCTTCTAATCACTTCCATTTTAGTTTTGAGTGAAATGGTTTTTCTGGTTGCTTTCTTTTCTTTTTCATTATCACCCATAGTAAAAACTAAAGATCAAACACTGTTATATAGTATATTTGACACTGTAATATAGTATTAAATATGTAAATTAATACCTACTTACAATAATGACAACAAATGTTTCCAATAATAAAAATATGTCTGTACAATACCGCACCAAACAAGAAACACAAGTACACTCTTTAAGATATGTATTGGAAACCTATCGCTGCATAATATTTCGAGGAATCCCCGTATGCTGCGAGCGATTTCGTGGAATCCCCAGGTTGAAATAAAAGAGCGCTAAACCGAAACAGCGCTAAACGAAACAGCTTTAAGTGGGGTCTTACTGTACTATATATTTCAATAAAAAATTTGCCTATATATTTAAACTACATTTTTTTAAATTTTTAAATACATTTGTCACATAATCACATTTTTATTAAGAAATCTGTAATATACATTTATACAAAGGTTTATCCTTTTTTCATGCCTACAAGAAAGGATGTATGTATGAAAATCTTGTAAAACTGCAAATAAGAAATGTTTGTAAAAAGTATTCAGAGACCTTAAAAATTCGGTTTCTAGTTTTGGACATGTTCAGATCCTATCAAACAAGTACAAAGAAATTGCTGATATTCTAGATAGGTTAATACCATTAGTTGACTTTGGATATATGTATCAATAAACAGCACAAAGCAAACTTATAAAAGTAAAACATGTTGGTGTTAGAAAGTGAAAAAAAAACATTTACAAAAGGAGGCCAATGTATCATGATGGTATTGAAATTATTTGAATGTAGAATAAAAGCAGTGAATCAAATTAAATCCAACATGATGCAAAAGTCATTTTAAATATATGATGCATCATACAATCAAAATGGAAGGAAAGATGATTATTTATCTATGGATCAAAATAACAATGGAGAATATAAAATAGAATTTGATGATGTTCCTAAAAATATAAGATAAGAGGAGAATGATAAACTTTTAATGTAATCATATAAATGTTCATAAGATATTCATTTCTCTTAAATAAATTACATATAAGCAAAAGATTTTAAATAAACTGTTATGCATGTGAATCTAATTTTCTTATGCTTATCTTTTCTTTCAAAGCTAAACTTAATACCTGGCATATAATTTGCATCAATATAATTTAATCCCATTTTCTGTGATAAATGTATAATTTTAAGGCAAAATATATGGTAATTGGAGTATTTATCCTTATGTTTCTATTTTAATACTTTCCTTATATGCTCCCAAATAAATGAAAAAAAATTTCTTATGAAAGTTAGTTTTCAATATGTCAAACAAATATTCAAGGAATCTCATTTTTCTATCAGCATTTTGTAAATAAAGATTATAAGAAATATTATATGGCTTAAATACAGATTTCTGATAAATCTTCACAATTATCTTCATTTATGTAATTTACATTCTCATTTATAATTTTTGGTCACAATATACATTTAAATCAATGAAAATGTAAATTAAGTCTTCACACTAAATCAAAAGTAAAAACAAAGAAAAAAGTTACCAACAAACAAATCTTTCACCATGAGGGCAAGAATCCCTAGTGTTCCAATGTGTATTAGTTAATTCACTAAATTCATTAACCCATTGACTTATGTCATCCATATCAAATAGATTACTTCGAATAACAGTTGTATCATCATTGCTCTGAATAATGGTGTTATAAAATTTGCTAGGTAAATGATAATCTTCTATTTTCATCACAACATAATCAACCATTTTTGATGAAATATCCTCCTGAAATTAGTGAGAAAAATTATGATAAAAAAAGATTATACTTAAATTTTGTTAGGACTGAATATCACATGCAACATTAATTTCATAATGTCAGTCCATAGGAATTTCATTATAAATTCGGGAAATAATATTTTCTTTGTTATAATTAAGCACATATAATTTTAGACAGTTAAAATTCATAAATTCAAACAGCCATAAATGAAGTCATGATAAGAATCACAGCTCAATCAATAAGTTAGAATTATAGTTATTAAATGTAGTAGCATAAGTTAGTATTTGCCCAAAATAAAAATTATAGTGTCAAAGAATTTCTAATAAAGCATACATAACATTTGCTTCAGGATCCATGTAAAGTCATAAAGTTAATTGTTTCATGCATAAATTTGCTTTTCCCAAAAAATAATGTCTAATGTTCAAGCATGTTTTAGGGGTTACAATTACCAAGCAATAAAAAGAAAAATGCAAATATTAGTAGTAAAAATACTATATTGTAAAAATCTCTTACTACAATCAAAAAATATAAATAATAAGGCAAAAATTATGAAAATCCAAGATATTAAAATCAATTTTTTTCAAATACAGATTAAACATAAAATGAATTGATAATTAAATGTGAGCAGTTGAAATAAATGTTATTACAATTATGTCATCAAAACATTTTATGTTTGCAAATTTAAGTTTTAATTAAATAGAATACTTTCTTTTCATAGGTTAATGCAAACTCATCTTTTATGCAGCAACATATGTCGATTGTTAATATACTTCGGACCTTTACTAATTTATGTAATAAAAATTATTTATCTTATTACTATCCAAACTAAGTTTATCAAGATTTTCACAAAAATTGCTGTAAGAAATCTAATAAATCTTAAAATTACTGACTGAATAAAAAAAATGACAAGAATTATTATTAAAAGCAAAGAGAACTGAGAAAAAGTGCTTTTAAATTAGTAAATATTTTTTTTTAATAAATACGATATTCAATTTAAAAGCCACGCTTAAAAGAACAGATTCCTATTCTTACAAAAATATCTTATTTTTATGGTTAATAAAGTATTATTTAATCAATAACATTCATAAAAATAAAAAATAGAACTGACAGAGACACCCAGAAAAAATAAAGACAAATCACATATTAAAAATGAAGTATGTATTTGTGTGTTTAACTTAAACAACAAAGCAATATTTAAGATATTTACATAATATTGGAATAATCCATACAGAAAACATCATTATCTTCCACAGATCCTTGATCAATTTTACATATATATCATGGAAAATACATTTTTAATTTATTTTCGTACAGACCAAACAGTGTCTGTTCTTTTAATTTCATTTGAACACACACACACACACACATCTATATATATACAATATACATACATAAAGTCTAAATTATTTTATGAATAATTGGTAAATGTGTATATGCTAAAATAAACATACAATGCATTTATGCTAAGAAAGTTATGTCGACTAGCCAAATCAAATTGATTTATGTTTAGAAAAAGAAAGATTTTAATTTGAAACAAATCTTTTAAAGATTTGAATAGATTAAACTTAATATTCTATAATATTTAAGGCAGTAAATTAAAGATAACTTTAATGACATAAATATAATTTGACTAAATTTGTGTAATTACCATGTCATATCAAATATGCTTCTTCAACAACAGGGAGAACAGATTTAGATTTTTAATTCCGTGAAACAAATTCTATGAAATAAAATATAATAGATTAAATACAGAAATAAAAATTTTAAATAAAAATGATAATAAAAGAATAAAGAAAACATTTTTTTATCTGGTAAAGTAAATTTTACCAGATTAAAAATTATAGTAAACATTCATCACACAATAGCCAGCAATAAAATGCAATTGTAATGCATATTCAAAGATATTTTTGACAAATGGGCCACAAATAAAATTAAAAAATAAAGATATGATTGAAGCAAAAATTGTAATTAATGCCTTATACAGCATTAATTACACAAATGCATTTGTTATGTAATAATAAATTTAGGTACATTAATAAACTCCATCAGCAAATAAAAAAAGGCACTAAATGATAATTTTTTAACAAACAATAGAAAACTATACATATACTACGGTTGTTATTCTGATAATCCTTTGCTTCTCTAAGCAGTGCAGTTTGAATAAATAAGTATCCTTTTAAAAAAATCTTAATTGGAGGCTTTCCAATATTGCTGTTTCAATTGCACTCATTTTTACTATGGTTGCAAAGAATTATTAACTATTGAATGGAGTATGTTACTCTATGTACAGTTATTTTCTTCATTTATCATTTAAATAACTTTTTTTGCAACTGTTAAAATAAGGAATTAAAAACTCTATGATGATTTTTCTAGAAAAATATAATGCCACAATTTTTAATTGAACCATCTACTACGTTTTAAATCCAAATAAAATTATATCACTAAGGAATGATATTTTCCTTCTTATGACCGACTACTAGAAATTTCACCTTTATAGCACTGCAAGTAGAATTAATTGCACATTGTACAATGGGGTACACCCATTAGGTTTACCATTGTGATCTTAAAATAAATTTTTTTTAAGAAAGAAACAAGGACCAAGCAGAAAACACTGAAATTAGCGTATCACCCAAGAAATATAATTTTACTTGGAGAACACTGTGACTATGACCCATTTAGCATGCCCTAACCATTGTTAGTAAACACAATGGATCTTTAGTTAAGTTAAAATTCGAATGCACGACCTTCTAATAATAAGTACACTGCCAATCAAACTACTGTGAACTCTGAGGAACAATATTAAATAAATTGGTGTCAATTTTGCAATATTTGGGCCAACTTTCCTGGTCATGAGATTTTATACAAGTACCATGATTTATTATAAAAAAAGATAAACAATTTTCAAAAAAATAACAAATTATGAAAAGAATGATACATTCTCATCATCTCTTGCTCTGATTTTTTCTCCAAAAGCCATCTCATTATTTAAACAACATCAATTTCATATTATTTGCATCATAACATTACCTTAAAAAAATTTTTTTTGTATTTAATCCCACAAGTTTTTATAAGAAATTAATTTTGATGATCAAAAAATATTTCTCTCATCCATCAGACAAGTAAAATCATTTTATGTGAATTAATCACAATTCAATGTTTATTTTTTGCTGTATGAACCAAGTTTTGTTTACTCAAATATTATCAAAGTGTAAGCAAGGGGAAGTGTAAATGTTCAGTAAGTTATATAAGCAATCACTACTATTTAGCTTTTTTAAAATCATAACATTGAGAAATGTAAATAAACTAATGAAACATCTCGATATCTATTAAATAATTGAAATCTTGCAGTCTTTTATAGTACAAAAATGTCATAAAATAAAATTATATATATAACTAAATAATTCCCTTATCATAAGAAGCCTTCCAAAATACTAACTCCCTCAAGTTGTGAAACAGAAAATTCACAACTAGAAGTGTTAAGAATTTTATATAATTGTAAAACCTATCTTGGAAATGATTAAGTATTGTCTTTAAATATGTAACCTATTCATGATTATGCAATGGTGTGAAGGAAGAATTTTTTTATAATTTAGAATTAGACTTTTAAGTATTATTCAAATTAAATATGAAATTACATACTTTGTTGGGTAATTTTTAAGCTTATCTGCAAAATGAAATTTAAAGGTACTAATTGCTGTTTTTTTTATATTTTCCTTTCATTAAGTGTTTTAAACTTCAATAGATTGGTTAGAGACTTAATAAAATGTGTTATTTTCTTAATTTTAGTTTACATTACAAAGTAAATATTAAATATTTAACAACATTAAAACAAACTAATATTAAATAAATTGTATGGGCAACATACTCTCAAAATTACATAGTTTTTTATAAATTTTAACTTTTACAGTTAAATAAAAGTTGCAAGATAAATTAAACATATACAACAAATGATTTAACAGAAATAACTTTCTGACAAAATCCTGTGGAAAATACAAGTATGATTGGTCCGAATCTTGACATTTCAGTATGAATTTTTCTTCTCAAAAAATAGTTGCCTCAGATGATTTATTTTGTTAAATTAAATAAGTTTTTCAATTGTGTAATAAGCAAATGATCAAAATTTATCCTACATGCAAAATTACAATATCAAAAGCAATTAGAAAGTAGCCGGTTACAAAAGTTTTCAAAATTAAACTTTTTCAAGAACTTTAAAAAAACTGTTAAACTTTTTCAAGAACTTTAAAAAAACTGTATTATTTATAATTTTTACATAAAAATCAAATATATTATAAAAACTATATCAGAAAAATATTTACAATTAAAATACAGGAAACTTTAAATTATTTTAGTGGATAAGAATATGATGCATTACTTATTAATTTATGAAGCATATTAAGCAATCATGCCCTAAATAGTGCATGTTTTGTTTATATTATTTTTTTATCCTACGCGTGACCTTGGTTTTTTTTCCAACATCAGTCTCTGTCAGGCAGCCCAATACAATCTTGAGGTGAATGAAAAGTCATCTTCCGCAGAATTTCTAACTGCGACATCCGAAATTCCAGGGCAAGTGTAAAGGTAGTCACCAGTCATGTCCTCTAGTCCACAAAAAGGGCAGATCGGAGAGTCCTTCAAACCCAAACGGTGAAGGTGTTTTCGCAGATAATCATGATCAGTTTCAAGGCAAAAATTAGCCACTCCTACAGCTGTGGAGGTTGCACGGAATAGACCTTGTTAGTAAGGAAGCCCATGCTTTTCCTTTTGTGCATATATTGTAAACATTTCTACAATAGGAGGCTATATTTGATTTAATAAGCCTTTTAACAGTATGGTACTCCAAAGCTAGAGAAGGCTGCTGTAGATCTGAGCCAGCCTTTGCCAATTTGTCAGCTGCGTCATTTCCTGTAATACCACAGTGACTGGGTATCCTATACAGCACAATTTGACGTCCCTCTTCTAATAGAGAAATAATTGCCATCTGACAGAGATAAACAGACCCAATATTGCTAGGAACAATTGAAGAGAGAGACTTGATGGTGGCTTGAGAGTCTTTAAAGACATTATGTTGTTCTCATTACCCTTCCTGATTTCTTTAAGTGCTAATTGCACAGCAGCCACTTCGACATTGTAGCTGTTATAGTATTTCCCAACAGCCTGGCAAAGCCTGAAACTCTTAGAGTATACTCCTGCACAAGCATTTCTAATAGCATCCACAGCTGATATACACGGAACCAAATAGATGATGGATAATGCTCATCGATAGTAGCTAGGGTAGTCATCCTTAGATCAGAATCAGTGGAGACCTTCTTACTAACAGGTAGTATCAGGTCTAGATGGCAATCAGCTCTATAAATATGGTTTTGAAAGATAGGGGTCTAAACAAATGCACTCTATCTGCATCTGGGATCTTATACCTATCTGACAATTCCCTGGTCAAAGTGAAAAAGATTCTCTGTGTTTTCAATCTTGGGAAAACAGGGATATAATTTTAAGAAAACTTGTCTCATACAAATATTTAAATTTCATAAAGCTTTTGTTTATAAATATATGTTTATTTTTTCATACATATATTTGAACTTTTTAAAATAATTAATTTGAACTTTAAATCTCCAGGATTTTTCCATAGAATTTATATCAAGACTTATAACAGGAAACTGTATCAAAAGTTTCATAAAAATAATCAACTTTTACACCTTCTTGTTTATTTCTCTCAATTAAATGTTTAGAAAGCTTACTATGATGGATTCAGGTATTTATACTACATAAATAAAAATAATTTGTACAATTTTAAGGTAACCATAAGCAATCCATGTCATAACTATCTCTTTTAGCTGATTCCTGGATGAGGCATAAGTTTTATTACAGAATTATGTACAAAAAGAGTAAATATGCCATCTTACATTACACATAAATTCCTAACACTAACTATAATTTTTTACTATTTTCTAAAACACATATATCTTTTTTTTAACAAAATGAAAATATCTTTAAAATGGACATTGTTTTTATCTTCAATCCAAATAAAATTTGTCAGTATTAATTCATGTTTTGTAAGTTTATCTTAAAAATTTCAATAACATTATACTTAAATTGAGTTTCTAAAATAATTTAGCTCTAAAAATCCAAATATATTTCACAACTTCAATAGATAAGTTTTTTGAGAAGCATAACAATAAGATCAAAAATTTATTCTATTAAAATAAACGCAGTAAATTTATTTTCCTTTATTAAATGATGGCTTTTTTTTTTTTACACTTCAATTATGAAAAATTCAGATACATTCATGAAAATTAATTTATTTATTTACACACTAATAAATAATTTATGTTCACAAGCAATATTTAAATATTTTTCACTTAAAATTAATGTATTTTCAATGTAAACAGCATAAATTTTTTATCTCATGGCTAATAAAAGATTACACATATTGCAAGGGAAATGTTTTTCTACTCAAAGACTAAGAAATTATAGAAGTTCAAAAAAGTTTCACCTTAACCAATGTATTAAAAATAATGATGTGACTGGAGGTTTTAATTTCTCACTCTAAATGTTTTATTGACATATAATACTTCATTTCTATGTTACACTAAATTCTGCAATTTTGCCTTTTTGGACTTAAGCAAAAACTAATATTCAAAAGCAATTATTCTAACATTATGAAAACACTTTAAGCATGTTTCAAAATATAACATACTTATCGATATCTACGCAGCAAATAATCAATATATGTGTTTACCGAAAGATAAATGTAAGTAATTACATCTTAGAAAAATTAAAGATAATCGTTTCTTTATCACTAACACTTGAAAATAAACTATGCATAAATTAAAATCATACTTATTGCAAGAAGTTTTTACTCCCAAAAGCGCTAATGACATAAATGATTCGATATTTTTAATTGGATAATCCATTTGCAAAAACAATCAGCATAAAATAGTTAAACAATTCATTTTTATTTTTTCTCAATAATCGGTTAGTAAAACACAAATTCTACTTAAGGGTATAATAAACTATTTTCAAATAAAATCATTATATAATATATTTTATACCAATATTTAAAAATATATTACAATTTATGCTTTTCATTTTTCAAATCTTAAAATTATGATAAATGTGTCCACATATTAAAAAATTGTCTATACACTTTGTTATCATTTTCATTATTTCATTCACATTATAATATTTCATTTTAAAATCGGGCAATAAATGAAAATTCATACTAATTAGCTAACAAGTTCCCCAAATGTAGTTTCAATATGTTAAGTTTAAAATAACCAATTACGCTTAAGTCCTGCACAGTAATTCAGTGTTGTATTGAAACGAGCAAAATGTTTATTTTTCGCCAAATAAATATCGCCAGACAGTATAAGTATGGATGCGGAGTTATTCGTCACAATAATCAACTAGTGTCTCAAGATAGAACCCCGATCGTTGTATCCAGAAGATTTTTAGCTATGATTCTCTGACTTGAGGATGTAAATAATGCGATAAATTTATCTGGTTAGCAATTTACAAATTTATTTATTGAATGTTTTTTTACTCTTTTTTTAACTTACCTTCTTAAAACGTAGCATATTTTTCTCGTATAAAATACTAAGTTTCTGTAGTAACTAGTAACTGAGTAATGTAAATTAGTGGGTTCTCTTGTAAATAAATCTATATATATATATCATTTTATAATGAAACGACTCATCTATATAAAAATAAGCACATTAAAATAAAAGAAGCCAACAAATTAGAAGTGGGATCTGAAGATTCATATACGCCACCAACGATTACGAAGTACGTAAACTGATGGTTTTTAAAATAAAACGCAATTCGAAATAACGGATAGCAACGAAACGACGGACAGGTACGAATTTTATACAAAGATATAAAGTAACTTAAATTACTCGATTGCGTTTACGTTTTTCAAGAAATAAGTATGGCTTATTTAGGAAATTATAAGAAAGCTTGTTTGTTAGAATTGGCGACGGAATTAGGCGAAACTGTTGATAGTAGTATGAAAAACGCTTGTTTAAGGCAGTTGATTAAAAAGTCGTCAAATTATGATGAAGATTTTGCTAAAATAATGCTGAATAGGTTAGTTGAAGAAGAAAAAGAACGAAAGCAAGAAGAAAAAGAACGACTTGAAATTGAAAGACAGACAACAACAAGAACGATTGGAAATGCAACGATTAGAAACGGAACCCATAGAAAAAGAAAGAGCATACGAATTGGAAAAATTACGCATCGTTAATAGCCGTGAAATAAACAACGAAAGTAACGTAGACCAGGAAGTGGTTTTGGTTAAACCGAACAACGATTTGCAGAAACTAATTCGCAAATTTGATGGAATCGGAAATAAGTTTATATTTGGTTCTATTTGAGCGCCAAGCACGAAGGGCTAAAATATCTGAAGAAAAGTGGGTATGTCATCTATTAGGATTATTACCGTATGAGATCACACAAATAATTGCTAGGGAACCTGAAGAAAAAGCTAATGATAACGAGCATATTAAGAAATTGTAGTTAAAACATTTTAAGCTCAGTCCTGAGAAATTTCATAAAAAGTTTATTTTTCATCAATACACAAATAGTACTTGGAGTGACTACGCCTTTGAGTTACAGAACTATTTTGAAGAATGGATTTCAGGACTAGGAATTAAGGATTTTCAAGGTCTGTAGGACTTGATGATTACGGATCAGGTGAAACGCCGAGTTCCGGCTAAATTAAAAGAACATTTCATCGACGAATGGGCGAAATTTTTGACGCCAAAAGAACTCGCTGATAAGCTAGAGGAATATGAAACGGTGCGAAGTAATAGATCGAAATCTCAAGTTTTTGAACGCAAACAAGCAAACAACTTTAACAAGAGTTCAAATAATTCTCGTTATCAACGTCCAACTTTAATAACAATAAATTTAAAAACCGAGTTCAACAAGTAGAAACAAATGAAAACAATAGTTCATCGGGTTTCCGCAAGCCAATTCGTAATGAGAAGGGTGAACCGAAATGTTTCAATTGTAACTACTATGGACACATTTCTAAGAACTGACCTGAAAAGAAAAAGGATTCTGAGAAGGCCGTTACAAATTTGATATCTAAAACACCAAACAGTCAAACGCATTACTCTACATTAAGAAGGCAAAAATTAATGAAGAAAATTTAGTAGATTCGATTATTGATACTGGAAGTTTTTGCTGTTTAATGAAGAAATCATTTGCTGATAAGTTGGTTATAGTTATTATTCCCGAAGTAACTGATATTTATGGATTTGGAAATCAGATTAAACCAGTAAGTAAAGCACTTGGAAAGGCAATAGTGGATATTGAAATCGACGATGTTTTAGGTAAAGAAACCACCATTCTTTTAGTTAATGATGAGTCTCTGCCAGTGGATTTATTGGTTGGGAGGACGTGGTTAGATTTACCTCATATTGCTTATGCTAGGGTAGGAAATGAGCTGTACATTGATGAAGCACCATTCAGTAAACTACATATCAATCTAAGAAAAAAAAAACGAGAGTTTCTTTGAAAAGTGTGGAAGAAACAGTGTTAGAAAGGAATACGGTTAATTTCGTTCAATGTAAGTCGGATGAGCAGAAGGAAGGTTTTCTGTTGATGAGAGACAGACAAAATGTGTTGTTTATTAGAAATGAAGGAAGAAAGGTTAATAGTATCCATTTCAAGTGTACATAGTGAAAATTTTATATTAAAGGAAGGTCAATGCGTCGGGAGATGTGAAGCTGTAGAGTTCTATTGATGTGAAGATGGTATTCCGGTAACTGAAGATTATAATGTTGAAAATCCAATTATTGGCACTAATGTAAGAGAAAATATTTTTACATTGGCTGAAGATCCAACAAAATCAGAAGATGAGACTTCTAAAAGACCCCTTACCTTGGAAGATATCAAAACTGATGAAAATGTAACTGTAAATCAGAAGCAAGAGTTACTTACTCTCTCGAATGAATACAGAGATTGCGTTGCAACAAATCTTAGTGAACTTGGATGCACGAATTTGATTACGATGGAAATCAAGGAAATGGAAGGTAGCAAGCCAGTTTGTATGCATCCTTATAGGACAAATGCAGAAGAACGGACCATAATTAAAGACATTGTGAAAGAATGGCAAGAAAATGGAGTTGTTAGCGAAACTAGAACTCCTTACGCCGGTCCTGTGATGGTTTGTAAAGAAGAAAACGGGAGACCATCGTTTGGTCGTGGATTACAGAAACAGACGGTTAAACTTACAGATGGTTAAAGACAAATACCCATTACCTAGAATTGATAACCTGTTTGAGACTTTGAATAACTGTAATGTATTTACGACATTGGACTTGGCCCATGGATATTTACAAATTCCATTAAGTTAATCTGCGAAAGAAAAGACTGCCTTCATAACACCTGTTGAAACCGGACAGTTTGAAAGGATGACTTTTGGATTAACCAATGCTCCAGCAGAATTCCAGCTCATGATGCACTTGGTATTGGGACCATTGTTAGATAAAGAAGTACTATGCTATTTAGATGACATTCTTGTACCGGCAAAAACTTGGACGGAAATGATGGAGAAAATGAAGCGTGTTTTAGGAAGGTTGAAATCTGCACATTTAACGTTGAAACTGTCAAAATGCGAATTTGGTAAAGAAGAAATTGAATTCTTGGGTTTTGTGGTTAACAAACATAGAATTCAACCAGGACGAAGAAAAGTTAGTGCTGTTGCCTAGTTCCCAATTCAAAAGAACGTACATGAAGTAAGAAGATACTTGGGTTTAACTAGTTTCTTCAGACGTTTTATACCGAATTATGCCTTGCATGCTGAATAATTGACACGACTTACACGCAAAGATGTTGCGTTTCAGTGGAATGAAGAACAACATTTGACAAATTGAAAGAAGACCTGGCTAAACAACCAACATCAGCACTCTACAATCCCAACACCCGGACGGAGGTACATACAGATGCAAGCTCTGATGGTATTGCAGGCATGTTGTTGCAATATGGAGATGACGGAAAACTTCATTTGGTTTATTGTGTTAGCAAAAAGACAACAGCAGCTGAGTCGAAATATCATTCTAGTAAGTTGGAGCTGATGGCTATAGTATGGACACTGGAACGACTTCGACAGTTTTCGTTGGTTATCAGTTTTACTATACTGACTGATTGCCAAGCTTTGATTTATACGAATGCTAAAAAGTCCAACTGAAAAGTCCAAGATTGCACGTTGGAGTCTCTTCATTCAAAAATATGATTTCGAAATCCGACATAGGCCAGGTACTAAAATTTCTCACATTGATGCAATCAGTAGACCACCAGTTCAAAATGATTCGGATATGCTAGGCTCTTTGTTAGAAAACAATTTTGAGGTTTGCCTAACGTTGATTGTTGAAGATCAAGTACTCATGATGATGCTCTGAAGGAATTAATTACAATTCTCAAGAAAGAAGTTGAAGACAGATCTAAAGAAGAAAACCAAAAAGTGCAGAATTACGTTTTGAAAGGAAATAGACTATTACGTGTCATCAAAGAAGGAGACAAAGAAAAACTCTTATTCGTCATACCAAAGAGTATGAGAAAAAGCATGGTTGTAAAGTTTCATGACCTTACGGGATACTTTGCTGTAGACAAGACAGAGTCAAAAATCAAGAAACTATATTGGTTTCTTTCTATGAAGAGATATGTTCGCCGCCATATTTCTATGTGCTTCGAATGCTTAGTCAATAAGGTACCAGGTGGAAAGAGACAAGGCCTACTCCATCCTATACCGACAGGAAAAAGACCATTTTCGACAGTACATCTTGATCATCTAGGCCCCTTCGTAACCAGTTCCAAAAGAAACAAAGAGTTGCTTGTCATCATTGATAACACGAGAAGATTTGTACGTCTCTATCCTGTAAAAGATACGTCGTCAAAAAACGTTCTGAAATCAGTTGAGAATTTCGTAGAAGCTTTCGGGTAACCCGATCGTTTCATATCAGATAGAGGTTCTTGCTTCTCTTCACGTGATTTTCAAAAGTTTTGTGATGATAATGGAATCTCCCGTACATTGAATTCTTCTTCTCATCCTCAAGCAAACGGAATGGTTGAGAGAGTTAACAGAACGATACTGTCCACCATCATAACGTCAATGGAAAATGAAAATCAAAAGGATTGGGACAGCAAGATCAAAGAAGTAAAAAGAAACTTGAACAACACTGTGAATAAGACTCTTGAGAAAACACCATTCGAAGTACTTCATGGATATGTGCCAAGATTCAAAGATGGAATTTTGAGGCTTTTTGCAAATGAAAAAAGTGAAGTATGGAATGACCCAGAGAAACTGCAACATGAAGCAAGGGCAAAAATCGCAAAACAGCAAGAAAAAACTAAAGCATTATACGATAAAAAGAAATCAGGCACACTCTTATTCGACAAAGGAGAAGTCATTGTAGTTAGAAGACACCCAAAGGCCACCGGGGAGTCAACTGAAACGCAGTCACGATATCGAGGACCTATGGTCATCACAGAGGTACTCCCTAGCGATACATATAAAATATCCCAGTTAGAGGCTAATAACGGTCGCATGCATGCCACAACAGCTCATGTCAGTCAACTGAAGGCTTGGAAAGGTTGAGATGAGAATACTGATGATGTTTCTGACAATGACTCTGGAGAAGAACTTGACAGTCAGAGACCTAAGCGAGCAATCAGACTGCCACAGCGTTACCAGTTACTCTGAACTGATAAAAAAACTTATAGAACTTTAATGTATATTACCTATCCTTGTTGTTTTGTCTTTATGCAATTCTAAGTATTAGTTCAATCGAGGACAATTGAAAATGTCAGGATGGTCGAATGTGAGCTCAAAGTTTCATACGCCTGAATGGCAACATCAGTAGTTCTCACAGCAATTTAGGGATGGGACTTTGTTACTTTTCTTGTACTTGGTACGTACTGAGTACAGTTACTTTTAAAGTAACAAGTATTTTACCGATTACTTTGCGTACTTGTTACATTTTTTGTGCTGCCATCTATCGGATTAAAATATAATGACAATTTTTTTCACGTTTTATGAATAAATAAAAATTAAATTAGTAATAAATAAATTAATAATTAATTAAAAATAAGTAATTAAATGTATAACATTTTGTATAATTTCATAAAATTAATTAATATAATTAATGTTAATTTAAATCGTTATCATTTATAAATAAGCATCCAGTTAAGGTTAAAATAAGAGCTGATGTAATAATCGATAAAAATATTTCTTTTTATAAAGGCAACATTTCAATAATAGCAATTTTTGTTTTTCCTGAAAAACTTTAATTTTTAGTATGAAGCAATTACACATAAGTTATTCCCTCAACAAACAATTTTTCTGTGAAAAATTTTGAACTTATATATTTTAATAAATATATTTCTTTCGGTATAAAAAATCCTAATCTTTTGTTATTTACATTTGTTTTTAGAATTTTTATCTGTTCTAAATAAATTTTCAAATTATTCGATTGTAATTTTCAAAGTTTAATTAAAATACTAAATTAGTTATGATAATATAATTTCTATTTTTCAACCAAATCATCAACTTAATTTTTTGTTTTAATTTAGTAAGATTTTCCAATTATATAAATCATTTTTTATAATTATCTAGCAAATAATGTGTAAAGAATAGCAAAGTGGGAGGATAAATCAATTACAAAGAGATTTTTTTAATTTACTTAGAAATATACAATTACTTTTAACAAAAATCATATTAACTTTCTTATATTTTTCTATTATTAAACATTGATGAAACAATTATAGCAAAATATTTTGATACCTAATAGATAGTTACTTATTTTATAAATGATGTTTATTTGTTTATATTTTTATGAAATAGATAAACTAGATTTTCTAAAATAAAAATTGCTTAACTCACATATCTTGCTTCAGTTTCCTGAATCTTAATTTATGGATAAATAAAGTAGCTTTGCAATTAAAACTGTATTAATACTTTTTAAAAGAATATGATCATCATTCATAAAGTTACTTTTATAGTAACACAGAAATTCATTAAATATAAAAAATGTAGAACTGTTTTACCAATAATCTAAATGTTATGTTGTTTTAATGTAAAATATTAAGTAAAATGTAATGTTTAAGACAAAATACAGGAACTAAAATACACATATTTTATTTACATCAAACTGTAATCAAAAAAATACACATGATGGTATAAATAAAGATAAAAAGTAAAAGTGGACTTAATTAAAAATTTTGTTTTCATTTCGAAGCTCAAAATTAAAATGAATAAACTACCTTTATTATGTTTCAACCAACATTTTCACTATACGAATAAAATTAATTGTATAGTAAAAAAATATAAAACAAATTTTTCCCAAATTTTAAATTCTATATATTTATATTCTACATATTCATAGTAAAATATAGTGAAATTAAAACATGGTAGAATAAAAAGTACATATATTTATATGGAATCATAATCAAAAATGCACATAATAATAAAAAAACAATGAAAGTATATTAATAGATTTAATTTAAATATTTTGTTTAAAAACTTCGAAATCAAAATAAAATACATTTGTATTTAATGAGGTTCAAATATATATGTTCATTCTATATCATAATATTTTTTCCGTAAAAAAAAATTCATTTTATACAATTTTATTCAACTATGTAAATTACTTTGATATAGAATAAACATATTTATTTCAGACTTATTAATTATTAAAAAAATACAAAACAATTTTACTACTAAAACTCTAAACTCCATAATTATATTTTAATACAAAACACTGTGAATTAAAACAATGAATGAATTTAAAAAGTACTCATATTTACATAAAAAATTAGCATGATCATAGTAACAAAAGTAACAACAAAAATTCTAATAATATACAATCTTTAATCCCTTAGAACAATTAAAATAAATTGATATTTTGTAATATATAAAAATGATTTTGAATTAAAAGTATCACATTTTATTTTCCTAGAGGTATATATTTTTACAAGTAATCACAAAGTGGATTGAAAATAGTTACAGAAGTCAAAATTTTATATTCATGTTATGCTAAATGTAATTTATTATATATGTACACAGATTATGAGAACCTTTTTTAATCTCTCCTTTTATACCGAAACACAGCTTAACCCTTAATTAGGGGCTCTATGCTTTTATCTAAATTGTCAAAGGGCCATTTTAGTATAGAGTCATATAATACTCGTGAGAAGATGGAACTTCTCATGATGGGAAATCAATCTCGTTGACAGCTGTAAAGGTGTTAACGTCCATCGAAAGTCTGTAAATAACTTGGGGGTTTCAAGCAATAACGGGGACGTTATATCCCCATTAACATCGCTCTTGGTCAAAAAATTATGTCCAGCAGACGGAAGAATGGGTCTTCATTTTAAGATCGTAAAATAGCATCAAGAATGAGATCCTCATTAAAAAGCTCATGGTTCAAAATTAATGACTAGTAGTAGACTGACACCCCACGGTAGAAGGGGAATTATATGACCGAAAAATAGATAATGTTATTTACATCGTGTTTCTTTCCTGAAAACGAGAGACCATACACTGGTGGGAAAATTGAAATAGTTCTACCCAAATTTAACGAAAACTATGAATTTTCACTAAATTTGCCTCGCTTTTTTTTAAATCAAATATAATAAGATTTTCAGTTTTCTCATTTATGATTTATCATGATATTAGCTTAAGAGGTTTCAAAACCAATATAGTTAAAATTTATTCTTTAAAATTCAATAATATTATTTGTGTTATGTACTTGGAAATAAGATAGTTTTATTTGCTATCCACTAATGTGCAATTATATCTTAGAACTTTATCAGGAATTTCATACTATATTTTAAACTGAAATTAACATTATATTAAAACATATTTCATATTTTTCATATGTTTAAGAAATTATTATATAAAATATGTGTCTTGATATTTTAATATTTACAGTTTTTTGAGTAACGATTCTAAAAGAATGTAAGGAAATACGGTGTAATTTTTAAGGAAGTTTTATTAAAACATTTTAATCAAGATCTGTAATATAAACCAAAACTGTAAGTATTTCAATATAACTTGATATAAAACATTTACTTTTTTTCTCCCCCATTTTACAATAACTTTGGTAAACAAAATCCTAGGATTTGCAATCATGCAAATTTTAATCTTATAATATTTTCAATATTCAATGTTATGAACAAACTATATCTGGAAATTGATTTATCATAAATTCATTCAAATATCTCGAAATTTTTTTTCAAATCTTTAAATTATATTACATTACATACATATTCAAATGTTTGCTTTATGTCATCTAAATGGGTCCAGAGCTTACGTTACGTAGTTTCAAGATATATATATATATATATATATATATATATATATATATATATATATATATATATATATATATATATATATATATATATATATATATATATAGCACATTTTCAAGAAAAATTGTAGCATATTAGGCAATATTCTCATTCTTATGATTTTCTTAAATTATGTTCTGATAAATTTCGGTTCATTTATTTAAATAGAATTATGTTATATTTTGTGCAGAAATTTATGCAAAAAGTATTTTTTTTTTTTTTTTTTTACGATTTAAACTGAATTTACCGACATAAATCTGAACTGAAAACTTGGTTTTATAAAAATAAAGGTAATTTTTTCTCAATCTAATGTGATGGCGTACATTTTAATTTAGATGCTTGATTCCCAGTTATATTATTTTGAGATAAGTTAGAAATACGTATTTTCTGATTAAAATTCTAAACGAAATTTAATTTTTCTATAAAACTACTTAATATAACACATCTTAATTAATTTGCTTAAATGCAGCTCATTATGAATACTGAGCGAATGTTTTTTATTTTTTAACAGGTACTTACATTAAAGAGTAAAATTCTATATTTGAAATACAAAAAGTTCTAGAAAATTCTCAGAATTCAGTGTTATTAATTATTTTCAAATATCTTTTCCTGTTTTCGAAAATCATCCCCCAATCATACCATTTTAAATTTTATATACGAATTGAAACTATGCATTTTTATTTATGTGAACAATTTCCCTAATTTTTTTTCTCATTTTCAGAACAGCAATTTATGTGATTATATAACTACCGAATTTTTAATGGTAAAAATATTTTTGAAGAGAAAAAATTGTTAAAGTAAAAAATATTTAATTACTTTTAGAAATATTTTTTTAAAAATTATCTTTAAAACTAAAATATAGTAAAAAAAATTCTATTCTTTTTTTGTTCAAGCCAATAAAATAATTTTGGAAACAATGATCAGATTTAAAAAATTTAATTCAAATTAGTTAAAAGTTAAAAAATAATAAGAAAAATAAGTCAATAAATATGGAATAATATATAACAAGAATATCAGGCTTCTTTCTTATATTAGAAAGTGACATATTTAAAACAGAAGTATAACCATTAAATAAATGTGCTACGATTATTTATTTTCCCAACTCATTTATTTTATTAACAAAAACTAAACAAATGAACTTGCTTTTTTCTTCATTTCGCAATAGAAATTCCTAATGTACCCTTTCCAGCCAACACCCTCTCCTAAAATACACGCATCTCTAGGGGGTGTTGCTTCAGCCCAAACAGATTTTCTAATTCCCAAGAATCAATTTTCTATTTTCCAGTTAAACCAGCATCTCATTTCGCTTCTCCTACCCAACCTTCCTATCATGGGAAGAGATTTCCCAAATCCTGACACAATCTCCTAATTCGTCCGTCTGTATCGATATATCGATGACATTGTTACTTGTACTCGCTTTGTCATTGGCTCTTCTGTACTTGTTACATTTAATCAAGTACACTTATTACTTTGTAACAACCACGTACTCACGTACTTGCTTATTACTTTGTAACAACCACGTACTCACGTACTTGCTTATTACTTTGTAACAACCACGTACAACGTACTTGCTTGTTACTTTGTAACAACCACGTACAACGTACTTGCTTGTTACTTTGTAACAACCACGTACTCACGTACTTGCTTGTTACTTTGTAACAAGTACGTTCTCACGTACTTGCTTGTTACTTTGTAACAAGCACGTACTCGCTGGTCAAGTACATTGTACCTGCAACTGTCTGAGGATACTCGAACTCGCGCTGACTTTGTTACTGGAAGTACTGAGTATTTGGAAGAAAAAGTACTGATTACAGGTTATTACATTCAAATACTGATTACAAAATACTTGTTACAAGTATTTCTTCCCATCCCTACAGCAATTGTTTTGGTAGCTAAGAAAAATTCATGGAATGTAATAACTAGTAACTGAGTAACGTAAATTAGTGGGTTCTCTTGTAAATAAATCTATATATATATTATTTTATAATGAAACGACTCATCTATATAGAAATAAGCACATTAAAATAAGATAAGCCAACATTTCTTCTAAAATCTTTTGTACGTATAACTGAGAAAATTTATTAAATTAGTATTACATTTAAATTTCCTCATTTATAAAAACTAAAATCTTGTTTTTTCAAATAAATGAGTTGTATTTTGAATCGAATTACAGATATTGATAGTATTAACATCTTGCGATTTAACTTAGTAGACTTTTTAATTTAAAAGACAGACAACCTACACATTAAATAGAAAAAATATTTTAATTCTGCAGTTTTTTAATTGAAGTTTGTTAAAACAACTCATGTACGCAAAAATAAAGAAATAAACATTAAAAAAAATAAATAATTAAATAATTTTTAATTGAACATGACACAAATTTTTATTAAATTAAAAAAAAAAACCCAAACCTTGAGCTAATAAACTTATAATTAAACCAAAGACAAAATATAGTTTTGTGATTTGAGCATGATAAAGTGAAAAATAGAAAAAAAAACTACTTTAAATAAAATGAACTTCTAATGAAACCAAGCATTTGTCATGTATGATAAAGTGACAATTTATGAATATTTTGTTTTGTTTGGATATATATATATATATATATATATATATATATATATATATATATATATATATATATATATATATATATATATATATATATATATATATATATATATATATATATATATTTAATGAAAAAAATATATTTAATTTCACTTTAAATTTTAAACCAATATGGTATTTTATTCCCATTCATATTTATAATATCTTTATTAAAACACAGAAATCAGAAGGAAATTGAGTGTCTAAATCTTTTATATAAGTGAAGAAATTTATAAATTATTTATAAATTTTTTCATTTTAAAAAATTAAAAAAACTTTTTTTTCAAATAAATGAGTTTAACTCTTAAACTGAACTACAGATGTTCAATATTTACTGCTTGTGACTTATCTTATAAGATGTAAATCACAAGCTAAATACATTTAGATTTTTAATTTAAAAAATAGACAATATACACACTAAATAACAAATTTTTACAGAAACAAAATTTTAAAAAAAAACAAAACAGCTTGAGATATTAATTTATAATTAAACCATGATAAAGTGTCAAAAACAAAATTAATTTTACCATGGCATTTTATTCCCATATATATGTTTATCTATATTAAAACACAGAAATCAGAAGAAAATGTGATCATTACAATATTGCAATGGATATGCATCCTTCTTTGGTAATTACGCATTATCCCGTCGACCATATCTACGAAAAATTAAATGTCATTAATGATGCGATTTAGCACCATATAAAATACAAATGAAGTTTTTTCCTATTAGTATTTTATATGGTGCTAAGTAAACTATTCTGTTTTTCCTTCATATTTCATAAAATAATTCTTAAAATTTACAAAATTCTACGATTAAAATTTGCAAAATTCTACTTAAGGTGAAAAAGATCAACGGGATAATGCATTAATACCATTTTTTTTAATCTTAAATGCTTTTCGCTCGCACACAAGAAATTATTGGAATATAAATAAGCAAATCGAAAACCATAGGGTTGCCAAAACTAAGTCTGTGAACACTATTCACATTTTATATCACCAAACTACTTTTTTCAAATGCGCATGTGTTAGAATTCCCGTTTGGAGCCGACATTCAGGGCTGTATCGTGAAACACTAGTCACAGTCAGAAATAAGAGACTCCAGAATAATAACATGGGGTAGCAGTGTAGCATATCGTGATAAAAATGGGAAAAATTAAGATTATTATTTCATTTTTCTAGTCTCACCCCGTTTCCTAATGTAAACATAACAATCAACCATACTTCACATGGAACAATTAATTAAATTAAAAACATTTTTTACTGTTCCAACAAATGCGTTTAGTGATTTACATTTCTAAATGATTCTTAAGTAAATTGAAAATTTTAGCTTACTGTTTAAAAACAAATAAAATTAAAATTAATGATTAAAATTATGGTAAACAATAAATGTGTAAATTATGATGAGTAATGCATTAAAAATAGCTTATATTTTTAACAAGCAAAAAAATCGTTGAATGGTTTTTATTTTTAAATTCGTATTTTATGGGTAGATTTTATGATATATAAGATTTTGTAATATTTATGATATTATTATTATAAGAAACCAATAAACGAGAGAGACTTCGCCCGTAAAACCTTACTAACAAAACTAGTGTATAATTACATTTCGCAATCTGAATTCAGTCCAACTCATCTATTTGCTCCATTGCTTTGAATATAATAAAATTTTATGTTAAAAATATTTGTGGTACTTTTTGTTTTAATAAAAAACTATTTTAAGTTTTTCAAATAATGAATAAAAAAATGAATAAATTTTTTAAAAGTAAACAAACTATGTGATGTTTACATTAATATATAAAAATTTTTTTATATATATGAAACTCAAAATTGAGATTGATAGATAGATAGATAGAGAGAGAACCCTCTTGTTTGTCGGGTCCAGCGAGAACCATTCTCAAGCAAACATAGACATAAGGTACTCAACTTTCCGACCAACACTCTCGCATTGTAACACAATTCTCTGTAATGTTTTCTTTATCCTAAATAAATTACCCTAGTTTATAAATAATTAATTATCATTAACATACGCAACCAACTACACCATCACAATAAAATGGAGACATTGACGAGCGAATTTATTATCCTGTAAATTATAGACTTATAAATTATTTTCATTTTTGTACATAAATCATCTGCTATCTTCAGAATTTTTCAACATAACAGAAGAATCATCACTTACTTAGCTGTCGTAATCCCAACATTCTGCGTCATTCTTTGCTGTGGTCTACCATCTGTGAAAGTGCTTTTAAATTAGCTAAACATAAAGTCAATGTAGACAGAAGAATGGTGCAGCATTGCATGGTTGCCCACCAGAAGCAGCAAGTAACGCTCGAGATGCTATTATTTCTCCAGATATCAATCCTTTTGAGCAAATAAAGGAACAATTGATCAAAAGGAGCGGAGAATCATTACAGGCTGAGATTTGATAAGTTTTGAACGGCAATCATCTCAAAGACCAGAAGTTCTAGGAGTTGCTTTGAATCCTACAGCGAAGACGATCTCAGAAAACGTCATCTTTAAAATCTGTTTGTAACTACTGTCAACGCACATGCACAGAACATTCTCCAAGCAGGGGACTCCCTTCAGTGTAGAGAAAGCGACAGAAACTGCTGACCGGATAACTGAAATCGCCACCGCAACAAATACCACACCACCATGGTAATGCCTCTTCCCATCCTCTGAAGTGACTTTTTGTAGATACTCCACTATTTTTGCTGCCTATTTATAAATGAACGCAGAATCAATGCATCATTTTTAATTGATATAGGATCCAAAGTTAGCATTATTTCTACATTATATGCAGAAAAGAAGCAGAATCATAAACAATGTTTAACTGGGAGCCACAATGGGCCGGTTGGTTAAGGCTTCGTTCTCACTATCGAAAGTAGTGAGTTCGAATCCCAGCTTAACTGAAAACCCGTATTGTTGGCTAAAGGCGACAGGAGAACGTTAAAATTGAACGTGGTCGCATTGTCCTCCAAGTGAAATGATGCCTCTGGGTTGACAGGCTAAGTATTAGAGGTCTTCTGCTTGGTCCCTGCTTCGCAATCCCGAAGACCCCACCCAGTTGCTTCTATCTAACTAATAGGGTGCAATTCAGCGCTAAGTACAGGCAATCATACTGGTACAACAACAGCAATGTTTAACTGCTGCGAATGCATTATCAAATAAAATTTGTGAACAAAAACTTTTATATTTAAATTTACTTCGAACTTTTATTTGGTCATTTCTAATTGGGAAAGTCTCAACACCTATAATTGGAACAGACATTTTATATTACTTTATTTTAGCACATGATCTTCAAAGATATAGTGCTTAATAAATTTAAATATTGATATACTTAAAATAAAAAAAACACAACCAGCTGAAATCAATTATTAAAGTAATTAATAGAAGTAATTAATGCAGCTTTAAGTGAATTTTTCGAAATCATTAAACCTCCCTATTCCAATCAAAAATTAAACATTCAGTTGTTCACTATATTGGTACAAAAGATCCATCTCTATCAGCCTTGTCGTCTTGATCCAACGGGATAGAAAATAGCTAAAAGTGAATTTTAACATGATTGACTTTGAGCATATACGTCCATCTAAAAATAACTATTCTTCCCATTGTTCCGTAGAAGAACAGTTCCGGTTATCGACTAGTTGATGATTACAGAGCACGGAACACCCAAAGAACTAAAGATAACTACAGTGTTGCAATAATAACAAAATATTATGGATTTTTCATTTGAATTGTGTGGGAAAAATATGTTTAGCCACATACATTTAGCCAAAGACTGCCATCAATTTCTTATTCACCTAGACCACATTCATAAAATTACTACAGCTGCTCCTTTTGGACTTTACGAAGAACTCGAATTCAGTTTTGATTTTTTGATGCTTCTTCTACATTTTAAAGATTTACCTACTAAATACTCAGAGAATTACTTATCGCTAGGCATGGGTAGATGACATATTGTTTGTTTTCAGTTCCAAAGAAGAACAACTCTAACATCTTAAACTTTTATTTCAACGACTTAAAGAATGAGGACTCTCATTTAAACCTTCCAAATACCGATTCAATATAATTTCTCGAGAATTCTTAGGAGTTAAGGTTTCTGCGTCTGGTATCAAGCTCCTACCTGATTGAGTAGAAGCAATTCAAAAGTTCCCGAAACCACTACTTTGATTCAACTTCCTTTTCTTGGACAGTTTAATTTTTATAGTCGATTCTTTCCCAAAGCTGAGTGTATGTTCACATATTAGCACCAATCATAAAATATTTAGAAGAACGAAAGAACACCAAGAAATCAAAATACTCAACATATATCAAAAGAGAAGAGCGACGCATTTGGAGTCCAGAAACTGACAAAGTATTTGAAAGCTCTAAAAAAGCTCTAGCTAAAGCAACACTTCTACATCATCTTATTTCCAATGCAAAACTTATCATTCGGGTAAATGATTCTGATCTTGCTATTGGAGAAATGCTAACTCAATTATTTGATAACAAATGGCAAAAACAAGCTAACTTAGAAAATAAATTCATAATACAAAACTGGTCAACTTTTGATCGTGAACTTCTAGTAATTTAAACTGTAGTAAGGAAGCTACGTTATATACTGGAACAGATTTTATTATCCATACGAATCACAGAAACTACCACAAAAATATAGCTCAAAACAACTTCATCTCGATTTCCTTTCTCAATTTTCACACGTCAAACACGTCAAAAGTGCACTTGTGTAAGTGCACCACTGACTGTGTTTGACGTGTTCATCTCATTAAATTGATACAATTTCAAACAAAAGAATGATGCATTATTTGAAACTTTATAATCTAATAAATCCTTACTTCAATTAGAAGTAAAGTATTTTCCATTAGAAAATACTTCATTAATTTGGAATACATCCTCTTAAATTGCAAGGCATTTTATTCTAAATTCTTTTAGGAGAATTATTTATCAATTATCTCTCACACCAAGGAATTTTAGTAACACATAATTTCACCTTATTATATATTTAAGAGACAAGAAATTCAAGAAGCATACTTAAATATAAGAAAAGTAAAATGCATTTTAATTTATTTCGTCTTCATGAGAATT
This sequence comes from Latrodectus hesperus, assembly GCA_037975125.1. Taxonomy (NCBI): domain Eukaryota; kingdom Metazoa; phylum Arthropoda; class Arachnida; order Araneae; family Theridiidae; genus Latrodectus; species Latrodectus hesperus. Next base: position 33,677 of record JAJQOW010001535.1, read on the forward strand.
TTATATTTTGTACTAATTATCATAGATTTTCCAAATGTTTTCATAAGCATGTCTTATTTTCTTGAGTAGAGCACTTTTCTATGTTTGTCTCAAAACTGTTTCTCTCCTAAGTTCCACAGAGATATCTTCGATCTTCATAATTTCAAAATTAATAACCCGTTTAAAACTCAACATAAAGTTATTAAATATTTAAAAGTTATTTTATTTACCACCTTGTAAAGATTTATAGTGAACTTCTCTATCATATGAAAATTTGATAAAGTAACTTGAAAACATTATTTCCACCGAAAAAAGGTAAATAATATGCGTTGTCGCAGACACCTTTCTATACATTTCTAACTTTCTTGAATACTTGAATTGTCTCTTGGTACGCTTATTTTGTGATATTTTCTGACGTTAACTCATCGCTCGCATTTCACCGGCGTTTTACCGACGATACTTTGACGTTAGATGGAGAAGTCGCTCTCGTTTACTGCCGACCCTACATTTGACTATCCATTCAGTCACGTAATAATTTAAAAAAAATCAGAAGCTTTATACATCTTTTAGTAGAATTATGCTATAAAAATGCATTAATTATAGAAATATATTAAAGTCTCTTACTTATACTGAACTATACTCTAGACATAAAGGCCTTGTTCGGTCTGCATTTGCCATTCCCCCCGTGCACTATTGGTACCAGGGTAATCGTCCCGGCGGATCTCAATCCCTCCGGTGCAGCAGACTGGAACAAACTACAATAACACGTTTTCGAAGTGGCCAATTAAGATCATTGACATTTAACAACAAAGAAAAGGAATTTCCAATTTGCGCTAAGTGTTCCAAAAGCCAAGCCACTCCGGATCATATCCTTGAGTGCTTGGGACTCGATAAAGAAGATCTTCTGGAGCGACCATTATTGGTCATTGATTTCCTGAGAGTGTGCAATGTCATAGACTTGGTCTAGCGCTGCTATACAGCAATGATCAGCAACAACAACAACACAACATATATTAAAAAAAATTCACAAACAGCTTTTTTATTGTTTCGAGAAACTTAAATTTCAATTTTCTCAAATAAACTACTAAAGTACTTCTTTGCAAATTTTACAAGACCTACCCTGACTTATATATCATTCGTTCCCTATTTTGGGTATTTTCGAGAGAAAAAGTTTTACTGCATGTTTCAATGGAATCCTATTGACTGCATCATGCAGAACATATAACATTCTATAGATCTGACATATCTTATCATCAATCTGACATTGGAAACTTTATCCAATTACAGCGAACAATGAACTGATTATCTGGCCCGAAGGCATGATGATCGCTGGTGTAAAAAAATCTAGTAAAATGCATGGGAAATAGACTTAAGCCGCTACACCTCAGAGAAATGACTTCTAGGGAACGCTGCAGAACATGCAAGACCCTATCCAACCAATCCAAAAGAAGATTTTACGATATTCTAAAAAATTTAATATTATTTTTAAAAAACCCTATTACATGCCAAAAATAAGATTTTTCTATGTATAGTGATTATACATATTTGAAAAATAAAATAACTCTTTGAAAATTTAGAAGGTTTATTTCTTTAGGTTCTCTCTACATTAACTTTTATATGGTTTTAATGGACACTTTTACATCGAAAAGAGCATTTTATATGGAATTTAATATATTGATGTGTGATAGTTATGACACTCGGTTCACACCGAGTGGGCTCTGGTTTGAATCCCGAATAAGGGTTGGATGTAAAAACTGGGGAAGAAGTCGGACTTTTTGCATGTGATGTATCCCCATTTCAAAAGAAAGCAGTGCATCTTCTTGTTCCTGTCTGGAGTCGTCATCCTAGTCAATGTTCTTTGATTTTTCTTGTTCTCCTTTCTCATGTACCAGATAGAAAAAAAAACCCTGTAATGGTATGTGTTTTTACATGTGTCTGAATTACCATCAATTTTTAAGGTAAAATTTGCTGTTGTGAGGTATAACTTATAATTATTATGATTTAGTTTTTTTTACTACATCATTATTTAATGATCTTGATGATCTTTCTACATCTTGATGACTTCATTAACTTCAATTTTGTCTAGTACATACAATAAACTGTTGTCGATCTCTCAGTAAATTTACACGTTATAATAGTAAGCGAAATTGAAAAGTAGTTGTCCATATTTTTTAACGGGTTTGTTTGACTTAAAAAAATTGGTACATAGCTTTTTCCCAAGCACTCGGCAAGCCATTTTTCCACATATTGTAAATAATTCCTAACAAAGTCACTTTAGCAGAATCTCCTAGATAGTTTTATAAGAAATTCAGGTAAGATTTCAAAAGCGCCTGAACTTTTGTCCCTTACCAAGGTATGAATGCTATTCTTTAACTCTTTCATATTGAAACCATCATTAAACAGTTGTTCAAAATCTGATGAATATCGTGATTTCAGATCACTTTTTGTTATTTCAATATAAATTAAAAAGTTGCTTACTTTTCAAAATGTCCGCAAAAGGCAATTGAGGTCTCCTTATTAGGTGTAAGTTATTTAAAACCTTTGATAAAGAAATTTAATAGAGAATCTTTGTATAATTTGCTGAAAGTAGTAATTTCTTCATTTAGGAAAAATCTTTCAGATTTACTAGTTCATTGTTATCACAAAGCTGCCAATATGGGAGGATTATATCGTGGTGTAGCCCAGGAATATTGCAGGTTAATACAATAGTAATTTACTTCACTGTTATGCACACATATTAAATTTGTTTTAGTTAGCGCATGTTCATCCATTCTTACAATAAGAAGTGCATTTCAGCAGTTTAATACACTACACTCTTTAATAGAAGCATCACCAAAGAAGCATAACATTTTTGAGAAAATGATTATTCCAACAAATTTGTTTTAGGGAAGAGGTTCATCAACTTTAAAATCATTCTGTGATACTAAATGAAGTTGCTGAGAGGAAGCCATAAAAATATTGTTTGATAATTTTAGAGCTGTGCTTTTAAAACCTAAAGAAGTATCTGAAAAGGATGCTCTTAATGTTAGGAAAGGTATGCCTTTTTAGTATGTATGACATAAATGGAATTCTTATTCACTCTCCCGTTTTACACAAAGTACTTGAACAATGAAATTGTCATTTGAAGCACCTTTAGTCCCCTGATATCAGTTTATGTTGTAAAAATGTTACCTATAGCTATTATCGAAACTTTTGGTTCTTCCCACAATGAAGTTCTTTTATTCATTTATTTATTATTATTATTTTTTTTTTGATAAATTGCGGTAATGTGATCGAACTTTGTGAAAAAAATTCCTACCTTTGATCAAAAATTGAGAGGCGGAATAAAATTCCTAGCCAATTGTGTGATGGTAAAAAATTCCACACGATGATGTCACAAATTATATAGCAAAATTACAATTTTAGATGGAATTACAGTTTCCTGTATTACCTGTGCATCAGAGGTTGTGCACTAACATGAGTATAATATTACTCAACTTGCAGAAAGAAGACCTGTTGTATGAGTTATGGCTGTTTTATTTAATGATAAAATTTGCAAACATAAAATATTGAGATTTTAAAAAGAGTTTGAATCTTTTAGAGAAAAAAAATCTGCAAAATATGCTTTCTGTAATAACATTATTGTCTGCATTTTTGACTGTACCAAAGACTTCAGCCAGCTGTGAACAATTCTTTCCAAAAGAATGAATGCTGAAAAATTTGAAAACTTATCTCTGAAGTGCCAGGGGAGAAGAACGTTTTCATTCTTAGTTGTTTTAGTAGCTGAAAGAGACTTACCTCTTGATTATAATGTTATTCACAAACCTTTCGTTTCTTTCAAAATCTGGCAATAGATGCTTAAGACTCCAGCAAAAAGTAATGGACACATTTTTTAATTCAACAAAACGTATTTGTTTCTATGATATAAAGATACCATGAAATATGCACAAAAGCCAGGAAAATTTTTGATCTAATTTTCTTGATTGAAAATGTTCCTTAATATTAATTGTACTTAATTTATTAAAAACTCTTAAAATATATAGAAATATGAACGCTTATCTAAGCATTTTGTTTTAAAGGTGATTATTAAGAACGATGAATTGTTGATATCTAGATATTCCTCCAGACAGCTATCGCATTTGAGTATTAATATCAATCAATTGTAGTATTTCTCTTTCACAATTTTTCTAAAACAAATTGTTAGAATAAATATATTCTCATAGTATTAAGAGATTTTGAAGTAAATTTTCAAATGTAAATTTTGGTACTTGATCAAATATGAAAATGCAATTTTGTACACTTGTATTCAAATCACATTCAACAAATAATTTCATATAACTTAATTTTATTTAATTAAAACATTCAGAGAAATTATTTAGAATTTCTTTGTTACAGACGACACAACATTAAGTATATAATAAAAAATTCAGTTTTTCTTGATGTCAAATTGATCAAACAACTTGTGTGGAAGATAAAGCTATGAATATAATATGGAGGAAAGTTATTAAATTTATTGACGACTATTCTCCTTAAACAAAGGATTCCAGACCTCTATGCAAGCTTCCTGTGATGGAAACTGGATGACTCTTTTTCTCATTCCATTCAGTTCATACACTCTGCGATTTGCAGAGGAATACTGTGGCCAATCTGGCTCCGAATCTTGCGTTACGGGGTACCTGCAAACAAAATATAGGAATTTTAATTTCTCATAAAATTTTTATTCAAGTGTATTGATCTACATATGAATAATTCAGACTTTGCTAAACACACTATACAACAATTTTTTCCCATGAAATCTTCACAAAAGTTTTAATAATTAACATTTATTATAATTACATATTCACTCTTCTTAGAAACATATATGGCCATATTATTTACATAAAGAAGTTATTTTTCAATATTAAAATGTTATCATTAAAATAATATTAGGTTGGTGCGTATGAAATGTCGGATTCTTAAGTGATTGTATAAAACTGCATATCTTTCTTCAAAAGCTGTTTATTCAATCAAAGTATGCTCCATTCGCTTCAATACACTTCTCCCAACGAGATTTTAAAGCGTAGATGCCTATCTTAAAAAAATTTTGGTCTTTAGAATTAATAAACTCTGATATCGAGTTTTTTAGACTGTCTTCATTTTCATAGTGTTTGCCCCTTAAAAACAGCTCTAAATGCTTGAAAAATGAAAATCGGTCGGCGAGAGATCCGGTGAATATGGTGGATGCTGCAATGATGAGCATACGTTTAACCGATCCAGCTTATTTCGCTCTGTCAGTGCGTGCGGTACCCACTTGTCCATCTTCTTAACCTTGCCGATCTCAGAAAGGTGTCTCAATATCGTTGTATGGTCAACTTTCATCCTGATAGCAAGTTCCCTCGTGGATACGGCTGGATCCGCTTCCACTAGAGCCTTCAGGTCATCATTCTTCACAGACGTTTTGGGTCTTCCGCGCGGCTCATTTTGCAGTGAAAAATCGCCAGTCCGAAATTTTTCGAACCAACGCTGCACTTTCCGATCGTTAACCGTATTCTCCCCAAACGCTTGGTTTATGTTGCGTGCAGCTTTTGCAGCACTATTACCAAGTTTGTACTCATATAAGAAAATGACGCGAATGTCGGCAGAATTCATATCGGCAATAAACTCAAAAGAAATAAAAAAGGGAAGACCTTCGAGAAAACCTATTTTGCTGAAATGAGTCTCTGGCAATGGACAATACGAGTATGAATGAGGTTATGCCAAATACAAAAGTATAACGAAAACAGGGAGGAAAACGTCCGCATGTAAAGAGAATCCGACATTTCATACGCACCAACCTAATAGAAACTATTTAAGAATCATATAAAAATTACAAATTAATATGTATAATATTTTATTGCAAAAATGAACTAACATTAGAATTTAAAAACACATGGAAAAATTCATTCCGTAATTTACCGATTTACATACAACTGAAAATACAAGTTTGTATTAATTTAAATGTCTTTTTTAACATTATAAAATATTAAGTACATTATCGATATTGTTAACAGATGCATTTAAATTAAGTTGCATTTCATTAATAGCAATAAATATTTAAAAATTTATTAATAACTATTTGAACTGTTCTCAAATCAGCCAACAGTTTCACATGATTTAAAATCAGATAGTTAAACTTTAACGATTTTAAATTATATGGTCTAGTTTTCAGGTATCAGGAATTATTTACTGTTAACAAGGAAAAGTATTCGTATTTAAAAATGTTTCAAGTTCTTTGAACAATACATGCTATTTCCTGTAATATATATTTAAAATCCTTTATTATTAAAGAAAAGAAAGTATTTTCTGTTATATCTATTATTGGAACTACCGTTTTATTAATTACTAAAATTTGCCAAAAACAAAACAGTGATTAGCTCATAAATTTTATGCTTTTTCAGCTATGAATATCTGAAAACTAATCTGAGAATTCATATATTGAATGAGTAATTAATGAAAATAATTAAATGCGAATATCTTCGCTCGACGGACGTCACGTTTTCAAGATGATTATTTAGGTATCAAATTCTCGACGTTATAAAATTCTAAACATTCTATCAAATACCAGCAAAAAACTTTTAATAGCGTTAATAGGTCGTAGCCTTATGCACTTAATAATTACATATTTTACAAACAATTAATTATTTATTAAGAATGGGTATTTTTTTCAAAATACTTTTTTCGTTTCTAAGCCAAACAGGAAAATTATTCATGCCACATAACTAAATAATAGACAGGAAAAAGTAAAAATGAACTTAATATTAAAATTTAATCATATTAATACACATATAAACACGTTAATATAAAGCACAAATTACATACCCATAATGAGCACAGGAAGTAAACTTTTGAATTATATTTCTGCTGACTCTTATATCTTCAACAGTATAGTTTTCAGGATGTTTTATAGGCTGTCCAAATACATATGGAACTTCAGAAAAATGAGGCACACCTAACCATTCATTGTCAGGGTCTTTGCGGGAGCGATGAGTGTATAAATAGAAGTAAGGGTCTTTTATATGATCAGCAAGGAACATATTTCCACATGTGAGAATATAATCACCATATATGTTGGAAACTGTATGGAGAGGAGCATCAGGTCCATCCTCAATTATGTTACTGACATAATAGTCAAACACATTGTCTGAGTCAACTGACATTTTTCCATACGATTCCAATGCAAGTTTGAAAAAATCTCGAAGAACTTTTTTTGCGACAGGATTTGTAATCAATGGTTTTATATCTCTCCTAAAAATTCGTGGGATAGTATACACCATAAAGAGTGTACCTTCGTTTTTGTTATTTCCAATTAATGAGGGGACTTGATGAAAATCTCCAGATAGTATGGATACCATTGGTGATCCTGAAAAATATTTTAAGCAATCTTCACATTCATTTCCATATGAGGGTTCGAAAAAAGTGGGATACTTAGAGGTGAAATAGTTATCTGCTTCAGCCAGTTCCTCACCTGTCTTATTCTGCAAACAGTTTAATATATCATTTTTTGTAGCTTCAGTACTTGAAACGTTGATTGAACAGCCAATCAGCATAGTAAACTCACTTGCTTTAGCAATAGATGTGCTGTAGTGATCAACTTTAATTGATTGATAAGAGTTTCCACTTTCCATAATTGCTTTGTGGAAAAAGTTTTTAGGAAAATCAGATATCATTTGTAGAGAGACTGAAATTGAGCCAGCACTTTGACCAAATAGTGTGACACTGTTTGGATCACCACCGAAATATTCTATATTTTCATTAACCCATTTTAAGGCCAGGTATTGGTCATAAAGACCCTGATTTCCAGGAGCATTCGTGGAGTCAAGGTTAAGGAAACCAAACACACTTACTCGATAATTGATAGTAACCACAATGACATCTCCAAGAGTGGCCAAGACATCTCCGTCATATACAGACATCATTCCTGATCCAGCATAGTACCCTCCTGAAAATAGCCAAACCATCACTGGTAACTTATCATTTCTATTGCAACAACAGTTAGCTGGTAGCCATACATTTAGATATAAGCAATCTTCACTAAAATTCAGTCCTCGTGGAACCCAACCAACGTCTCGAGTAGAATACTGCATGCATGCTGGTGACTTTTCTTTAGCCATGTATGGAATATTCCAAGGTTCAATCAGTTCTGTGATTTGAAACCGTTTTTCTCCCACTGGGGGTTCAGCGAACGGTATTCCCAAAAATGCAGGAGCTTCCTTGTCTAATACATTAACATATTTTCCTATAATAGTACCAGTCTTGGCAACAACAACAGGACCAGAGTCTTCAACATCTGGATTTGTATAGCAATTATGTCCAAAGCAAATTCTCCAGAGTATTAAAAGGTAAAAGACACCTGAAAAAAAATGTTGTGTATTATAATACATATAAATTCTATCTTTGCAGAATCATAGTAAACTATTTGCGTGTCAATTAACAGAAAAGTAAGTAATTGGGTGTCTTTTATTTCTAAGTTCAGTACATTTCGTATTTACATTTATTAAAGAAATTTAACTTTTTTTCAAATATTTTAATATGATGAAGATATTTTCACTTTAAAATACTTCTATTATTTAATTTGAATTTCAAGACTTATAACATGTATTCCATTTAATTAAAAGAATTTTAAAGTGCTTATTTTAAAATATTTCTTTCACCTTTAAAATTTCTTTAATCAGTTAAGAACTGTAATTAAATTAAATTGAAAGAAATTTTAATTTTATTTACAGTTGTCATGAATCAGATTTATAATTGTTGTTTGCTTTATTTTAAAATTAATAAATTTTTATTGTTGGTAAATTCGTAAATTAAAGAAAAAATTGTAATACTTTTAAAATTAAAATAATATAAGAGCAAAAAGTTTCATTCTTGAAGAATGTAATGAAACATTTTTCTACAGATAATTTATAGCATAAAAATATTTACAAGCATAAAGGAGGGGATTTAGGTTCTACTGATATGATTTCTTCTAGTATATTAGATATTTATCTTAAGCAAATAAAAATATTTAGCTTAAATATCGGTATTCAACCTAACCAAATACACAATACTTAGTATTACTTTAAATTTCATTCCCATTTCAAAAAGTCAAAAAAATTTTAGTATTTCATTTAATCGTAGAAATTCACTATAAGAACTAATTATCGACTTTTTTCAATAAATTTTTTGACATGTTAATAAAAATTTATTGCTTAAATGTATTTCTATAAAACTTTTGATAAACTTCGATTTTTGTATTTGAATTTACCTTAAAATTTTTATTTAAATCATAAATTAATTGTAGTTTGAATGAAAAATTTCTATCTTAAAATTATAGAATTGATAGCATATAATCAGATAATATGAAGATTAATCTGTTGTACAAAAGTATAGCTATTCAGAAATCTTTTTTTACAAAGTGATATAATGTTTCGAAAACATTTTGTTTTAGAAATTCAATTCGAACATAAGAAACTTAACAATTAAATTTTAATATTTTACATACATATGAATGTAAAATATTAAAATTTTACATAGTGATATAATGTTTCGAAAACATTTTGTTTTAGAAATTCAATTCGAACTTAAGAAACTTAACAATTAAATTTTAATAATTTACATATATATGAATGTAAAATATTAAAATTTAATTAAGTTGTCCGTCATTGAAAATGCAACACAAAGAAGTAGTGGCCAGAAAATTATGCAAATTTCAGAGTAGACGCACCTTACCGAGTTATGCAAATCATGTGAAATGCGCTGCTCTTCAGCGAACGTAGGATAAGACATAAGGTGAGAAACCAGAGGCGGCCATCGTTGACTTAGTCAGTTCCAGCAGACAGACTGGTTTACTAAGGGGCATGGTGATCAGACTGAGAAAGGCAGGTTGGTCTTTATGACAAATAACAGCTGAGAGAACAAGCGTCTCGAGCCAGAGCCCGGAGCCTCGGCTCCCAGAAGATTTTGGCTATGATTCAGTGACTTGGCGATGTAAAGAAAGCGATAAGTTTCTCTGGCTAGGAAGTTTATCTCATTGTTAAACATGGCGGATTTCACAGCTACGCTTTCCGTTTTCCTTTAGAAATATGTATCGATTTAGTATTGTTATATTTTTATAAATATAACAAATTATTAGTTAATTAATTCATCGGGAATATAATTTCTTTGTATTATAAAAATAATGGATGTGTGTGTATTGCGTTTACATGATCTTTTCCTCTCTAGCAAAAAACAATTTAGTTAAATTAATTTTATCATGGGAATACAGAAATAAGAAGGAAACGTGATAATGCAATTCACACTTCTTTGTTACTTTCATATTATCACATCCACCTTATCTGCGAAAAAATAATTGTCTTCAGCACCATAAAAATACAAATAAAGTTGTTATCTATTTCTATTTTAAATATGGTGCTAAGATATAAGCAAACTATTCCGCTTTTCCTTCATATTTTGAAAAAATATTAAAACTTGCAAACATATATAAACAAATCGACTAACACGAACCTCGTTTCAAATTAGAACGGGGAATAAGAAACCATAGGGTTACTAATTTTAAGTCTGAACAATAGTCACATTTTTCACCGCCAAATTATTTCAACTACTCTCTTCAAGTGCGCATGCGTAAGAATTCCCATTTGGAGCCGACGTTCCGGGCCCGGTCTCGAGACGCTTGTGCTGAGAGACACTTGGACACAACC
>JAJQOW010001536.1:0-44323 GCA_037975125.1 Latrodectus hesperus
ACATAAGAAGAAAGAGACGGCCCACCCGAAGGTATACGTCTATAAGATGACTAATCGTCGGAAGCAATCCGCAAAGCACGAGGAGGCGCAAGTGCTGCCGAGCAACCGGCACGCACAGCCCCCACCCCGTCACTACAACGTGGGCGAAAAGCCAGGTGCCAAAGCCATGACAACCCTGACACCGCCAGGTCCTGCACATAGCCCGGCAACCACCAGCCAGGGTCTACCGAGACTCCTCCCCCAGGAGGATTTACAACTTAAGGGCAGCTTGCCTTTATTAACATAAACAAATAAACTATATTACAATAGTGACAATTGATTCTACAATAGTCAAAATAAGAGTAATTAATAATAACATAATCAAGTTAAACTTATCTTAACAATAGATTTTAACAAATTCAATTAACGTAAGTTTAGTTTCATTAACAATCCATCTGACTCTGAATCTTGATAGTGATTATATCTTTAATGGCTGCGTTGAAACCAGGGTCGTTTAGGAGTTGCTTTATTGTTAGGTTTTTGTATTTATGTTGGATAACGTTTTGTTCTGATTTCTTCAAATTCTGTGCAGTCAAAGACAGTGTGTTCGACTGTGTCTGATATCTGATCTCTGGGGCACAGGTCACTTTTATTATGAAAGCGATATTGGTAAGTACCGAATGCACCATGACCAGTTCTAACTTGGTTAGCATAAAAGTTGGCTATAAGTCGTTTTATTGATACATCAGGGTAGATATCATAAAGTCTTCTGGTTTTGTCGGAATTAGTCCATCTATTTTGCCAAATTTTTATCGCGTTTTGAGTTAAAATAGTCTTAACAGATATCTTACTATATAAAGTATTGTGAGTAATGTCTGATTTCAGGGTTGCTGCCTTAGCTTCTTTGTCGGCTAATTCGTTGAATTGTATGCCACAATGGGCCTTAACCCAATGAAAGTTGAATATGCTGGAATTTGCTCTGTAAATTGTAATTATGCTCCTCAAGGTATTGTTAGTAATTTGATTATTAGCTAATAGCCTCCAAAACTGATCGGGAATCTGTATGAATATGAATGCAGCTTATCCTGTTATTTAAAGTATAATTCATTGTTTCTAATATGGCTACCGCCTCCGCCTCATATACAGAGGCCTCGTCATTTAATTTCATGGTGAGAATATCTAATGTGTGATCTCCGTAATTGATAATCGATGCTGCTCCCACTTTTCCATCTAATTTGGAGCCATCTGTATATGCATGATATTCTGTTTCAATTATATTAATATCCCAATTTATGTTATTTTCATCCCATGGTGGAAGCAAAATCTTGTCCTTAGTCCATGCATTTAATTTACTTAAATGTAATTCGTCTATAATTATTTCTAACTTATGATCCCATAATAAATAGCTTTGTTTAATACTTTGTGCCTTTAGGTCTAATGGCATGCATCCCGCCAATACTTGCAAAGCTTCCGTGGAAACTGTTTTATATGTCTTGGTCAATTTTAATAGTGGAAGTCTCTGGATTTGTGATAATTTAATTTTGGTTTTGACTGTGTCTTTATACCATATTGGAGCTGCGTAAAGCATTATCTTTTCTAATACAGTTAAATATATGATCTTAAAAATTTTTGGTCTGATTCCCCAAGTCTGTCTCACGATTCTTGAAATTTTATTGGTAATACCCCAGATCTTTTCTTGTGTGTAATTTAAGTGTGCTGTCCAGTTCAATTTAGTGTCCATAATGACACCTAAATAGGTGATCTCTGATTTGTATGTAATATTATTACCCATTAGGGTTATTGTCGGTCTTCTCGTTATGTCTCTTTTTATAACAAAGATGGTATAATGGCTCTTGTGGACACTTAATGTCAAGCCATATTTATTTGTCCAGTTTTCAATTAAATTTAGAGGCATAGTTGGTTGGTTGGTTGGTTGGTTGGGTTTTTATGGCACAAGGTCCAAATAAGGACAAGCTGCGCCAGAATTTTATTTCTTTTATTTTTTCTATTTTTTTTTTTTAACCAATCAACTTTTAAAATTCCGATAAAAATATAAGTATTATTTATAAGATTAACATAAGTAATAAATAGACAAACACCCAACATATAAAAAGAATAAATTATACCTAAAACATCTAAAATAAAAGGCTAAACTAAATCTGTAAAATGTCAAAGGTATTTATTTTAAAATCTTTGATTTAAAATTATATATAATTTATAAAATCAATGCTTCTCAAAAAGCAAAAATATTTTGATGCGGAGGTTCGCCCAGCAAATCCCGCATCGTTAAAATATCAGTCTTAAAAAATTTAAAACGATGTTGGTTAAAATCAGAACATGAAATTAAAATATGAAACACAGTGTATGGTTCATCACACGTTTCACACCAAGGTTTTAATTCATTTAGGAATAAATGCTTATGAGTGAAACGTGTGTGTCCAATACGAAGGCGGGTTAATTTAACATCCGCACTCCGTAAAGGTAAAACTGGAAATGAAATGAGAGATGGAGTTATGGCATATAATTTGTTGCTGACTTGCATTCTCCATGATTCCTGCCAAAGTTTATGTACAAAACTTTTCACACCTTTTCTCGCATCACAAAGTGGAACGGAAGGCTGAAGTGGAGTAGATGCAGACTTTGCAGCTGCATCAGCCCTCTCGTTACCATCAAGACCTACATGTCCTGGGATCCAACAAATGATAATATCAAATCCCTTGCACTTCAGAGAGTCTAATGTGCAAAAAATCTCCGACACAACAGGGTGAAAGTTGACATTAATATTCTCCACAGCTTCTAATACACTCATGCTGTCAGTGTAAATACAAAATTTATGTGATTCTTTACTACCCACATACTGAAGCGCACTTAGTATAGCAGTTGCTTCAGCAGTGAAGATGGAGCAGGACATATTAAGGCTGTAACTAAGAGCTATATTATCAATATAAACTCCACAGCCAACATGTCCTGCAGATTTTGAACCATCTGTAAATATAGGTTGATAAGAATCAAACTGACAGCGATGAGAAGAATAGAGCTGATGGAAAACAATAGGAGATGTGTCGGATTTTTTGAATTCTGCAAAGGGATTGATTATTCTACATTGTGGCTCATACCAGGGTGGATGTGAAGTTCGATTTGTTGCAGTTATTCGAACGTCATGCAGGTCAGACAATATGAGATGAGATTTTATTCTAATGAGAAAAGGTGGAATGCTCCTTGGACGAGCATTATAGAGTCTTTTAAGGGCAGATGTAGGAATCATGGCACGTGATGGATGATGAGGGTCAGACATGATCTTAGCATAATAATTGAGAGACTGCTGCATTCGTCTCAGGTCTAAGGGCAATTGTTGGCAAATTGCATATAGACTCTGGACGGGTGATGTGCGGAATGCGCCCGAACATATTCTCAGAGCAGAATGATGGACAGTGTCCAATCTGTGTAAAACAGAAGACCTAGCGGATCCATAAACAACACAACCGTAGTCTATGCGAGATAAAATTAGTGATTGGTAAACTCGGAGGAGTGACGTGCGATCAGCACCCCAAGATGTATTTGAAAGCACCTTGAGGATATTGAGCGATCGCTCGCACTTCTTCCGCAGATATAGTATATGCGGAAGAAAGGTTAATTTACGATCAAATATCACTCCGAGGAATTTTACCTCACTGACCACTGGTATAGGTGTGTTGTTTATACGAATAACGGGATCATTGTGGAGGCTAGTCTTCCTGCAGAAATGGACACAATTGCTCTTGCTAGGAGAAAGTGTATGGCCATTCTCAGCACACCATGCAGCAATTTTATTAACAGATGTTTGTAATTGTCTCTCAATTAAATTCATGTTAGACCCTTCACAAGATATCTGCAAGTCATCAACATACAAGGTACCATAAACAGAAGGTGATAATTTATGGAGTATGCTGCTAATATGAAGGATAAAAAGGGTGACACTCAATATAGAACCTTGAGGTACACCTTCAACTTGATTAAAATGATCAGAATAAAATGTTCCTATCCGAACTTTAAAACCACGGGAGCGTAAAAAGTTTTGTATAAATATCGGCAAATTACCCCTAAAGCCAAAATCATACATCCTACGGAGAATTCCATAACGCCACGTACGGTCATAAGCCTTCTCTATGTCGAAGAAAATGGAAACGAGATGATTCCTCCGCACAAAAGCATTGCGGATCTGCGTTTCCAAGTATGTAATATTATCAAGAGTGGACCTTCCTTTACGGAAGCCACTCTGATTGATATGGATATATTTATTTATTTCTAAGACATAGGTGAGGCGGGCATTGACCATACGTTCGAGAGTCTTACACAAGCAACTCGTCAGAGCTATTGGTCGATAACTTGAAGGAACAGAAGGATCCTTACCAGCCTTAAGGATTGGAATCACTATTGCTTCGCTCCAAAGTGATGGAAATTTATTTTCAGTCCAGATCCTATTGAATAGATAAAGTAAGTTCAACAGGGAATCTGGACTTAAATGACGAAGCATTTGATAGCTGATTCCATCTGGTCCTGGGCTAGTATCATGGGTCTGCTGTAATGCTCTCTTCAATTCCAACATCCGAAATTCACAGTTGTAAGGCAAAGCTTGTCCATGGTTGAAACGAATTGGTGTTCTCTCAGCACGACTCTTTGTCCTTAAGAACGAAGGACTATAAGAGTCGTTGCTTGAGACGCTAGCAAAGGTTTCACCAAGGACGTTAGCGATGTCCTCAGGAGAAGAGTATACAGCAGCTCCGGATTTCAAAATAGGAATAGGCTTTCACTCTTCTCCACAACTGTTGACTGGATGTGGAAGAAGTAATTGAGGATACATAGCGAGACCAGGATTCCTTCTGACTTCGACGACGAGCACTGCGAGCTAATGCTTTTGCTCTCTTAAAGGCGATAAGATTCTCCGTTGTGGGGTATCTTCTGAATAGCCCCCATAACTTCCTCTGTTTCTTATAGGTGTTTTGACATTCATCATTCCACCAAGGTTTGCAACGCCTGTGTGGTGTAGAGGAACTCTTAGGAATTGATGCATCAGCTGCATTCTTAATTGTTTCAGTGACTTTACTGACGGCAATAGCAATATTTTCGATCATAACCATTGCTTCATCAACAACTGCCAATTGCGAAAATAATGTCCAATCTGCCCGACTGTACACGTAAGTAGGTAGGCGTTGTCCTACACTACTACCTCCAGTCTGGGAGATGACGAGAGGAAAATGATCGCTGTTGAAAAGATCATTTCCTACTGTTAAATTTAACAATGGCAGAAGAGATGGTGAACAAATGGCCAGATCGAGAGAATGGAATGTTCTTGTGGGTATATGGAAATATGTTTTCTCGTCGGTATTAAGCAGACAGAGACTGTTATCTGAAATAAACCGCTCTATCTGCCGACCGCGAGAATTTGTATCATCATTTCCCCACAAAGAATTATGCCCGTTAAAGTCACCTAACAGTAGAAATGGTGTTGGCAGCTGATCTATTAATGCATCGAGTTCCTCTTGACGGATGACATCGTGTGGTGGCAAATACAAACTACAGACTGTCAACAAGCATGATGTGTGAATTCGCACAGCTACAGCCTGTAGTGTAGTATTTAAATGCTGGGCAGTGCTGGGATAGTTGTTGGATGTTAAAATGCAAACTCCTCCAGACACTGCACTATCGTCACCACAGTCTTTTCTAAAGCTTTTAAACCCACGCATGGAAAAGTTATTGCTAGACTTCAGGAATGTTTCCTGAAGCGTAACACATGCGGGGTTGTAGGCTGAAATTATAGACTTGATGTCATCTTTATGAGAACGCAAACCATGGCAGTTCCAAGAAACAAAGGAAGTTATTATTGAATTTGAAAAGCTCCTTTCCCGGAGCTGGAAGGCATGTCATCTGACATCTCCTCGAGCGATAGATCATCGTCCGAGGGATGTAATGAAACAGCGTCAGCCTCCAGGGTCAAGGCTTTACGGGTGGATATGGAGGGCCTTATAATGCCCTCTTTTGCTGATTTTAGTTTTAAAGCCTTTACGGCTTTAGATTTAGCTATAGGAGCTTTTCTACGATTAGACGATGTGGATGTCGATTTTGGCTTCTGTACATATACAGGGGGTAATTTAACAATCGGAAGTGAGAGAGCATCTGTTTGTGTGCTAGTCGTTCTGGTGACTTTTGCGGCGGCAGTTGCATAGCTAACTCCAACTTGAGGTGTACGAGCTGTAACAGCACGTCTCGCCTCAGGATATGAACAATTATTCTTAACTTTTGTGGTGGTGATCTCCTTTTCCAGTACCCAGATAGGACAACTTCTAGCGTAGGAGGGGTGGTCACCCTTACAGTTGACACACCTCTCCTTTGCAGTGCAAGACGAACTGTCGTGGCCAACTGCTGCGCAGCGAGCGCAAGTCAGTTTGCCCCTGCAAGCCGCTTTAGAGTGACCAAATCTCTGGCACTGGAAACAACGCAAAGGATTTGGAATAAATGGCCTAACGGAGAGATGCATATACGCTGCTTTAATATGCTGCGGTAGGTCTGGCGTCGCAAATGTCAGGATGAGATGTTTAGTATTAATAACTTTATCATCTCTCCTGACAGTAATGCGTTTTACAGCGCAGACCTTTTGCTCTTTTAGATTTTCTAGTATCTCATCCGTAGGCGTGTTAAGCAAATCCTTGGCGGATATCACACCACGAGAAAAGTTAAGGTTTGTATGAGGCGAGACAGACACCTCAAGGTTAGCTAGCATATTCAAGTTCACAATCTGAGCTGCTTGAATTTTAGAGACAACTTCAACCATTAAATCACCAGAACGCAATTTTCTAGTGCTCTTCACTTCACCGACTGTGCCTGTTATAGCTTTTTGGATGAGGAAAGGGGATACTGTATCAAAAGTACCCTCTTTCCTTTTAATTACATAAAACTTTGCATTTAATAGTGAAAATGTTTGCTCCCGTGGGAGAATAGAAATATTACTTTCCATATTTAAATTGGAAAATTCGGGACCTGACGGCACCACCCACCACCGAGTCCAACAAGGGGATGCAGACCAGCTGCACCAGTGCTAGCCAGGTCCTATACGCTCACAGTACATCCCTGAAGTGGCCTCCACCCTTAACGAGTCACCCAGTAGATGTACCGATCGCTTGATCCATAAAGCCGATTGATGTGCTGAGGACCACAACACACCTCCCGTTTACCTGAAGCAGAGGCCAAAGCAATGTGTTGGTCTCTGGAGGCCTCAATTACCAGGATCCTCCTTTCCAGGGACACGGGTCTCCACGCACGGCAAACACGTGGGTGATTTAGTCCTCAAGAGTAGCTAATAGCAACAGAGTGACGAAAGCTACTCAAGGCGAGCCCTCAACCTCTTGCGAGGCAACCACACTGAGGGAGAAGAGGAAGAAAAAGCAGAAGAGTAGAGGAGAGAAGGAAAGAAAGAAGAGGACAGATCACTGGGGTACCTCGGGATTGTGACACCCGTGTTTACCTAAAGAAGGTAAACCCCCTGAGGGCGCATAGTTGCAAGTTGAGTAAACTTATAATATGGTTGGTTGGTTGGTTGGGTTTTATGGCGCAAGGTCCAAAGATGGACATGCTGCGCCAAGAATAGTGTTTTCGTAGAATATATTTTTTATTATGCTATATACTTTTTTAATTTTGTTTATAAATATATATTTATTTTAAAAACCCAAGCAACATTAAAATTTTAAAACACAAAAATAAGTGTATAAATTATTTTAAAATCCATACATAATAGTAGAATATAAAATAAATCAAATGTATATAAATTCTAAAATGAATAAATATAAATTATATAAAATTTAAAAAACCTATTGCTCTTAAATAAGCAAATAGGTTTTTGTGGGGTGGTTCCCCCAACAAATCAAACATAGTTAAAAGGTTTGTTTTAAAAAATTTAAAACGGTAGACGTTAAAAGTGGAACATGAGATTAAAATATGATAAACAGTAAATGGTTCATCACACGTTTCACACCATGGATTTAGTTCATTTAAAAACAAATGTCTGTGTGTGAAACGTGTGTGTCCGATACGAAGGCGAGTTAATCTAACATCCGCACTTCGTAACGGTAAAACTGATAATGAAGTGAGGGATGGGAAAATGGTATGTAATTTGTTGACAACCTGCAAGTTCCATGATTCCTGCCAAAGACCATATATAAAACTTTTTATAGCTTTTCTCACATCTGAGAGAGGAACCGATGGTAATATTGGATGTGATGCAGCCTTTGCAGCTGCATCTGCTCTCTCATTTCCTTCAAGACCCATGTGGCTTGGTATCCAACAAAATATAATTTCTTTTCCCTTGCCAGCAAGGGAATCCAATGCTTTAAAAATTTTGGACACAACTGGATGACAGTTAACGCTATTGTTTCTCAAAGCCTCTAAAATACTCATGCTGTCAGTATAGATACAATATTGATGATAATCATCTGTATTCACGTGCTGAAGCGCATAATAAATTGCTGTAGCTTCAGCAGTAAAGATGGAGCAGGACAAATGCAGGCTGTAGCTTAATGACGTATTATTGATAAAAACACCACAGCCCACATGTCCTGCGGTTTTAGATCCATCCGTGAATACAGGTTTGTAAGATTGATACTGACAGCGATGAGAACAGTACAGCTGTTGAAAAACAATAGGAGTTGTGTCCGATTTTTTAAATTGAGCAAAGGTATTTAAGATGGTATTTGTTGGTTCATACCAAGATGGATAGAGAAAGTGGTCAATATTTTCTATCCGAACATCACATAGGTCTGTGAGCCAGAGATGTGATTTGGCTCTTGTGAGAAAAGGTTGGATGCTCAATGGTCGAGCATCATAAAGTCTTTTTAAAGAGGCATTAGGAACCATAGAAAGTAATGGATGGTCAAGGGTCGACATGATCTTAGTATAATAATTGAGAGACTGCTGCATTCGTCGCAGGTCTAAAGGCAATTGTTGGCATATTGCATAAAGACTCTGGACGGGTGATGTGCGGAATGCGCCTGAACATATTCTAAGAGCAGAATGATGGACAGTGTCCAGTCTGCGTAAAACAGAAGACCTAGCAGATCCGTAAACAACACAACCGTAATCTATGCGAGATAAAATTAATGATTGGTAAACTCGGAGGAGTGACGTGCGATCAGCACCCCAAGATGTGTTTGAAAGCACCTTGAGGATATTGAGTGATCGCTCACACTTCTTCCGCAGATATAATATATGCGGAAGAAAGGTTAATTTACGGTCAAATATCACTCCGAGGAATTTTACCTCACTGACTACTGGTATAGGTGTGTTGTTTATACGAATAACGGGATCATTGTGGAGGCTAGTCTTCCTGCAGAAATGGACACAATTGCTCTTGCTAGGAGATAGTGTATGGCCATTCTCAGCACACCATGCAGCAATTTTATTTACAGATGTTTGTAATTGTCTCTCAATTAAATTCATGTTGGACCCTTCACAAGATATTTGCAGGTCATCAACGTACAAGGTACCATGCACAGAAGGTGAAAGTTGATGAAGTATGCAACTGATATGAAGATTAAAAAGGGTGACACTTAAAATACTTCCCTGAGGAACACCTTCAGGTTGGTTAAAAGTATTGGACAAAGACGTACCAATACGAACTTTAAAACCACGGGAGCGTAAAAAGTTTTGTATAAATATCGGCAAATTACCCCTAAAGCCAAAATCATACATCCTACGGAGAATTCCATATCGCCATGTACGGTCGTATGCCTTCTCGATGTCAAAGAAAATGGAGACCAGATGGTTCCTCCGCACAAAAGCATTGCGGATTTGGGTCTCCAAATATGTGATATTATCAAGAGTGGATCTCCCTTTACGGAAGCCACTCTGATTAATATGTATACATTTATTTTTTCTAAGACATATACGAGACGGGCGTTGACCATACGTTCGAGAGTCTTACACAAGCAACTCGTCAGAGCTATTGGTCGATAACTTGAAGGAACAGAAGGATCCTTACCAGCCTTAAGGATCGGAATCACTATTGCTTCGCTCCAAAGTGATGGAAATTTATTTTCAGTCCAGATCCTATTGAACAGGTAAAGTAAGTTCAACAGGGAATCTGGACTTAAATGACGAAGCATTTGATAGCTGATTCCATCTGGTCCTGGGCTAGTATCATGGGCCTGCTGTAATGCTCTCTTCAATTCCAACATCCGAAATTCACAGTTGTAAGGCAAAGCTTGTCGATGGTTGAAACGAATTGGTGTTCGCTCAGCACGACTCTTTGTCCTTAAAAACGAAGGACTATAAGAGTCGTTGCTTGAGACGCTAGCAAAGGTTTCACCAAGGACATTAGCGATGTCCTTAGGAGAAGAGTATATAGCAGCTCCGGATTTCAAAATAGGAATGGAAAATTCTCTATATATTCCATTGGCTGCTTTCACTCTTCTCCACAACTGTTTACTGGATGTGGAAGAAGTAATTGAGGATACATAGCGAGACCAGGATTCCTTCTGACTTCGACGACGAGCTCTGCGAGCTAATGCTTTTGCTCTCTTGAAGGCGATAAGATTCTCCGTTGTGGGGTACCTCCGAAATAACCCCCATAACTTCCTTTGTTTTCTATAAGTTTGTTGGCATTCTTTGTTCCACCAAGGTTTGCAACGCCTGTGTGTTGTAAAGGAACTCTTAGGAATTGACGCATCAGCTGCATTCAATATTGCTTCGGTGACCTTATAAATGGCATCATCAATATCATCGATCGTAACCATTTCATTATCAATAACTGCCAATTGTGTAAATGACGTCCAATCTGCCCGACTGTACACGTAAGTAGGTAAGCGTTGTCTTACACTACTACCTCCAGTCTGGGAGATGACGAGAGGAAAATGATCGCTGTTATGCAGATCATTTCCTACTATTAGATTTAACAATGGCAGAAGAGATGGAGAACAAATGGCTAGATCGAGAGAATGAAATGTTCTTGTGGGTACATGGAAATATGTCTTCTCGTCGGTATTAAGCAGACAGAGACTATTATCTGAAATAAACCGCTCTATCTGCCGACCGCGAGAATTAGTATCATCATTTCCCCACAAAGAACTATGGCCGTTAAAGTCACCTAACAACAGAAATGGTGTTGGCAGCTGATCTGTTAATGCATCGAGTTCCTCTTGGCGGATGACATCATGTGGTGGTAAATATAAACTACAGACTGTTAATAAGCATGCAGTATGAATTCTTACAGCAACAGCCTGTAGAGTAGTATTCAATGGATGGGCAGTGCTGGGAAAAGTATTAGATGTTAATATACAAACACCTCCAGACACTGCACCATCATCACCACAGTCTTTTCTAAAGCTTTTAAACCCACGCATGGAAAAGTTATTGCTCGACTTCAGGAAAGTTTCCTGAAGTGCAACACATGCGGGGTTGTAGGCTGAAATTATAGACTTGATGTCATCATGATGAGAGCGCAAACCATGGCAGTTCCAAGAAACAAAGGAAGTTATTGTTCAATTTGAAAAGCTCCTTTCCCGGAGCTGGAAGGCATGTCATCTGACATCTCCTCGAGTGACAGATCTTCGTCCGAGGGATGTAAGGTAACCGCGTCAGCTTCCAGGGATAAGGCTTTACGGGTGGATATGGAGGGCCTAAAATTGCCCTCCTTTGCAGATTTTAGTTTTAAGGCTCTTATGCCTTTTGATCTTGCAATAGGAGCTTTTTTGCGGGTAGTTGATGTGGAGGTAGATTTTGGCCTCTGTACAGACGTAAGGGGTAATTTCACTATTGGAAGTGAAAGAGCATCAGTTTGCGTACTAGTTGTTCTGGTGACCTTGCGGGCGACAGATGCATAGCTAACTCCTGCTTGAGGTGTACGTGCTGTAACAGCTCGTCTCGCCTCAGGATATGAAACGTTATTCTTAACTTTAGTGGTTGTGATCTCCTTCTCCAGTAACCAGATAGGACAACTTCTAGCGTAGGAGGGGTGGTCACCTTTACAGTTGACACACCTCTCCTTTGCAGTACAAGACGAACTGTCGTGGCCAACTGCTGCGCAGCGAGCGCAAGTCAGTTTGCCTCTGCAAGTCGCTTTGGAGTGACCAAATCTCTGGCACTGGAAACAACGCAAAGGATTTGGTATAAACGGCCTGACGGATAGATGCATATACGCAGCTTTAATATGCTGCGGTAGGTCTGGCGTCGCAAATGTCAGTACGAGATGTTTAGTATTAATTACCTGCCCATCCCGTCTGACAGTGATGCGTTTAACAGCACAGACCTTTTGATCTATAAGATTTTCTAAGATCTCGTCCGTAGGCGTATTTAGCAAATCCTTGGCGGATACCACACCACGTGAAAAGTTAAGATTCAAGTGAGGAGAGACAGACACCTCAAGGTTAGCTAGCTTATTCATGTTGCCAATCAGAGTTGCTTGTGCATCTGAAGCAACTTCTATCATCAAATCACCAGAACGAAGCTTCCGGATGCTCTTCACTTCGCCGATATTGCCAGAAATACCTTTCTGGATTAGGAAAGGGGATACATTATCAAATGTACCCTCCTTTCGCTTCACAATATAAAATTTGGCTTTTAATTCTTTCAATGTATGCTCCCGTGGGAGAGAAGAGAATAATGTTTCCATAATAAAGATGGAAATTTCGGGACCTGACGGCACCACCCACCACCGAGTCCAACAAGGGGATGCAGACCAGCTGCACCAGTGCTAGCCAGGTCCTATACGCTCACAGTACATCCCTGAAGTGGCCTCCACCCTTAACGAGTCACCCAGTAGATGTACCGATCGCTTGATCCATAAAGCCGATTGATGTGCTGAGGACCACAACACACCTCCCGTTTACCTGAAGCAGAGGCCAAAGTAATGTGTTGGTCTCTGGGGGCCTCAATTACCAGGACCCTCCTTTCCAGGGACACGGGTCTCCACGCACGGCAAACACGTGGGTGATTTAGTCCCCAAGAGTAGCTAATAGCAACAGAGCGGCGAAAGCTACTCAAGAGGAGCCCTCAACCTCTTGCGAGGCAACCACACTGAGGGAGAAGAGGAAGAAAAAGCAGAAGAGTAGAGGAGAGAAGAAAAGAAAGAGAGAGGACAGATCACTGGGGTACCTCGGGATTGTGACACCCGTGTTTACCTAAAGAAGGTAAACCCCCTGAGGGGACTTATAATATGCCCTGGCAGTTAATAGGATTACAATATCGTCGGCATAAGCCTGACAATACGAGTTAGGTCCAAAATCCTGCATTAATAGATCGTTGACCACAACATTCCATAGTATTGGGCCTAATGAGGAGCCCTGTGGTACCCCGATATTGTAGTTTTTTATCTCGCCCTGGTAATTAATATAGGTCCTTTCCTGTAAAAAGGAAGTTACTGAGTTATATAAATTGCTCTTCAGGCTATATTTATTCAACTGAGTCATTATATCTGTCCAGCGTATTGTGTTGAAAGCATTTTTCATATCTAAGGTTATTAAACAGGTGAATAGTTTGTTATCCTTATTGTTTTGAATTTTAGTAGTTATGTTGTAAATTGCATCATTGGTAGATTTGCCCTTAGTAAATCCGAATTGGTTTGGGCTCATGTGATTATTAACTTCTAAGTGGTACGTCAATCGATTCATGAGAATTTTATCAAAAACTTTGCCCCAAGTGGACAGCAAACATATAGGCCGATACGAATCTTTCAAGTCCGGATCTTTGTCGGGTTTTGGAATCAGGACTACTTTAGCGCACTTCCAGCGCTTGGGGAAAACCCCATTCTTGAAACAAAGATTCATAACTTTAGTTAACTTAGATTCATAACTTTAGTAATTAAACAAAGATTCATTAGCCGGTGTGGTAAAGGGGAACTTTTTTGATATTGATGCATCAGCTGCATTTATAATTGTTTGAGTGACTTTAGATACGGCATTATCAATATCATTGATCGCAACCGTTTCGTTATCAATAACTGCCAATTGTGTAAATAATGTCCAATCTGCCCGAATGTACACGTTAGTAGGTTAGCGTTGTCTTACACTTCTACATCTAGTCTGGGAAGAGACGAGAGGAAAATGATCGCTATTATGCAGATCATTTCCGACTATTGGATTTAAGGAAGGCCGCACACTGAGGGAGCATGTCTCCAACGCGCACTTATTGCTTCCCGATAATGCAGCTACACGCGAGCGACATATCGAAAACTACCACACACTGAAGCGATGGCAGCAAGATCTCACGCATGCGCAATTATACATCGGATCGGACATTGTTTACATTTCTACTCTTCAGGTTGGTTGGTTGGTTGGTTGGTTGGGTTTTATGGCGCAAGGTCCAAAATCGGACATGCTGCGCCAAGAAATAAGTTTTGAAGAAGATATTTAATTTTTTTTTTTAATTTATTGTTAATTTATTCTATTTATTCACTTATTTACTTTTTTTCGAAACCCAAGCAACATTAAAATTCTAAAAAACAAAAATTGGTGTATATATATCATATTAAAATCCAATTATAAAATGTAAATGGTAAAACAAAATTATATATACATTTAAAATTTAAAATTGTAAATTAAATATAATATAAAAAACCTATTGCCCTCAAAAAGGCAAATAGGTTCCCGTGGGGTGGCTCCCCCAGCAAATCAAATAAATTTAAGATATCACATTTAAAAAAGAGTAAACGATATTGGTTAAAATATTTGCATGAAATTAAAATATGATAAACAGTGAATGGTTCATCACACGTTTCACACCAAGGATTTAATTCGCTTAGAAACAAATGTCTATGTGTGAAACGTGTGTCCGATACGAAGGCGGGTTAATCTTACATCAGCACTTCGTATCGGTAAAACTGTTAATGAGGTGATGAATGGAAATATGGCACGCAATTTATTACTGACCTGCATGTTCCATGACTCCTGCCAAAGAGAATGGATTAATATTTTAACATTTTTTCTCACGTCAGACAAAGGAACTGATGGAAGACACGGGCCAGATGCAGATTTAGCAGCTGCATCAGCCCTCTCATTGCCATCGAGACCTATATGACTTGGGATCCAACAGAAAATTATTTCATATCCCTTGCCAGCAAGGGAATCTAATGCTCGGAAAATTCTAGACACAACTGGATGGCAGTCAAAAATTCTGTTCCGCAAAGCTTCCAACACACTCAAACTGTCAGTGTACACACAGTATTTAAAATTATCACATGTATTCATCTGCTGAAGAGCTTGGTAAATAGCACTTGCTTCAGCAGAGAAGATGGAACAGGATGGATGGAAGCTGTAGCTAAGTGTTTTGTTCTCAATAACTACAGCACAACCAACATGTCCTGTAGATTTTGAACCATCAGTGAAAACCGGTGTATACGTGGTATACTGACAGCGATGTGAGGCATATAGCTGCTGGAAAACAGTAGTTGCTGTGTCTGATTTTCTAAAACGAGCAAAAGGATTGATGATTTTAATCTGTGGATCGTACCAAGGTGGGTGTAGAAGAAGGTCCGTTTTATAAAAACGGACATCACATAGGTCTGAATATAATAAGTTGGACATTGTCCGAGTGAGAAAAGGTGGAATGCTGTATGCACGAGCGTCATACAGCCTCATTAGTGCAGGTGTAGTAGTCATGGAACGTAATGGATGTTGAGGGTCAGACATGATTTTTGCATAATAACTGAGAGACAGCTGCATTCGTCTCAGGTCTAAAGGCAGTTGATGACATATTGCGTATAGACTCTGGACGGGTGATGTGCGGAATGCGCCTGAGCATATTCTCAAAGCAGAGTGATGTATTGTATCCAATCTGCGTAAAACGGAAGACCTAGCAGATCCATATACAGAACACCCATAGTCAATACGAGATAAAATTAATGACTGGTAGACACGAAGTAGTGACGTGCGATCAGCACCCCAAGATGTATTAGAGAGCACCTTGAGGATATTAAGCGATCGCTCGCACTTCTTCCGCAAATGAAGAACATGCGGAAGAAAATTTAACTTTCGGTCAAATGTTATACCCAAAATTTTATCTCGTTGACAACAGGGATAGGAGTACTATTTATATAGATAGTAGGATCATTATGTAGGCTGGTCTTCTTGCAGAAATGGACACAATTACTCTTGCTAGGAGACAAAGTGTGGCCATTCTCAGCACACCATGCAGCAAGTTTGTTGACGGTTGTTTGTAGTTGTCTCTCAATTAAACGCATGTTAGAACCCTCACATGATATTTGCAGGTCATCAACATAAAGTGTGCCATAAACAGGAGGTGAAATTTGATGAAGAATGCAACTGATGTATAGGTTAAAAAGTGTGACGCTTAAAATAGAGCCTTGGGGTACACCCTCGGCTTGAATAAAAGTATTGGACATAACCGAACCAATACGAACTTTAAAACCACGGGAGCACAAAAAATTTTCTATAAATATTGGCAAATTACCCCTAAAGCCAAAATCATACATCCTACGGAGAATTCCATAACGCCAAGTACGGTCATAAGCCTTCTCTATGTCGAAGAAAATGGAAACGAGATGATTCCTCCGCACAAAGGCATTGCGGATCTGCGTTTCCAGGTATGTAATATTATCAAGAGTGGACCTTCCTTTACGGAAGCCACTCTGATTGATGTGGATACATTTATTTGTTTCTAAGACATAGATGAGACGGGCATTGACCATACGTTCGAGAGTCTTACATAAGCAACTCGTCAGAGCAATTGGTCGATAACTTGAAGGAACAGAAGGATCCTTATTAGCCTTAAGGATCGGAATCACTATTGCTTCGCTCCAAAGTGATGGAAATTTATTTTCAGTCCAGATCCTATTGAACAGGTAAAGTAAGTTCAACAGGGAGTCTGGACTTAAATGGCGAAGCATTTGATAGCTGATTCCATCTGGTCCTGCGCTAGTATCATGGGCCTGCTGTAATGCTCTCTTCAATTCCAACATCCGAAATTCACCGTTGTAAGGCAAAGCTTGTCGATGGTTGAAACGAATTGGTGTTCGCTCAGCACGACTCTTTGTCCTTAAGAACGAAGGACTATAAGAGTCGTTGCTTGAGACGCTAGCAAAGGTTTCACCAAGGACGTTAGCGATGTCCTTAGGAGAAGAGTGCACAGCAGCTCCGGATTTTAGAATAGGAATAGAGAATTCCCTATACATTCCATTGGCTGCTTTCACTCTTCTCCACAACTGTTTACTGGATGTGGAAGAAGTTATTGATGATACATAGCGGGACCAAGATTCCTTCTGACTTCGACGACGAGCTCTGCGAGCTAATGCTTTTGCTCTCTTATAGGCGATAAGATTCTCCGTTGTGGGGTATCTTCTGAAGAGCCCCCATAACTTCCTCTGTTTCTTATAGGTGTTTTGACATTCATTATTCCACCAAGGTTTGCAACGCCTGTGTGGTATAGAGGAACACTTTGGTATTGATGCATCAGCTGCATTTATAATTGTTTCAGTGACTTTAGATACGGCATTATCAATATCATCGATCATAACCATTTCATTATCAACTACTGCCAATTGTGTAAATAACGTCCAATCTGCCCGACTGTACACGTAAGTAGGTAAGCGTTGTCTTACACTACTACCTCCAGTCTGGGAGATGACGAGAGGAAAATGATCGCTATTATGCAGATCATTTCCTACATTTAAATTTAACAATGGCAGAAGAGATGGAGAACAGATGGCTAGATCGAGAGAATGAAACGTTCTTGTGGGTACATGGAAATATGTCTTCTCGTCGGTATTAAGCAGACAGAGACTATTATCTAAAATAAACCGCTCTATCTGCCGACCGCGAGAATTAGTATTATCATTTCCCCACAAAGAACTATGGCCGTTAAAGTCACCTAACAACAGAAATGGTGTTGGCAGCTGATCTATTAATGCATCGAGTTCCTCTTGGCGGATGACATCGTTTGGTGGCAAATACAAACTACAGACTGTCAACAAACATGATGTGTGAATTCTCACAGCAACAGCCTGTAGAGTAGTATTCAATGGATGGGCAGTGCTGGGAAAAGTATTAGATGTTAATATACAAACACCACCAGACACTGCACCATCGTCACCACAGTCTTTTCTAAAGCTTCTAAACCCACGCATGGAAATGTTATTGCTGGACTTCAGGAATGTTTCCTGAAGTGCAACACATGCGGGGTTGTAGGCTGAAATTATGGACTTGATGTCATCATGATGAGAACGCAAACCATGGCAGTTCCAAGAAACAAAGGAAGTTATTGTTCAATTTGAAAAGCTCCTTTCCCGGAGCTGGAAGGCATGTCATCCGACATCTCCTCGAGCGATAAATCTTCGTCCGAGGGATGTAAGGAAACAGCATCAGCCTCCAGGTTTAAGGCTTTACGGGTGGATATAGAGGGCCTAATTTTGCCCTCTTTTGCAGTTTTTAATTTTAAGGCCTTCATGGCTTTAGACTTAGCCATCGGAGCTTTTCTACGTTGAATATTTGTAGAGGTTGATTTTTGGCTTTTATCAGATGTAAGGGGTAATTTGACTAGTGGAAGTGAAAGAGCATCGGTTTGTGTACCAGCTGTTCTGGTGACCTTGGCGGCGACAGATGCATAGCTAACTCCTGCTTGAGGTGTACGTGCTGTGACAGCACGTCTAGCCTCAGGGTATGAACAATTACTTTTAACTTTAGTGGTTGTGATCTCTTTTTCCAGTAACCAGATAGGACAACTTCTAGCGTAGGAGGGGTGGTCACCTTTACAGTTGACACACCTCTCCTTTGCAGTACAAGACGAAATGTCGTGGCCAACTGCTGCGCAGCGAGCGCAAGTCAGTTTGCTCCTGCAAGTCTCTTTGGTTGGTTGGTTGGTTGGGTTTTATAACGCAAGGTCCAAGAACGGACATGCTGCGCCAAGAATACGGTTTTAGAAGAATATTTTTTATTTTATTTATTATTATTTTTTTTCTTGTTTTTTTTTTTTTCATATATATATATTTAAACCCAAGCAACATTAAAATATTAAAACACAAAAACCAGTGTATAAGTTATTTTAAAATATATACTTTAAATAAAATAAATCAAATATATATAAAATCTTAAAATGTATAAATATAAATCATATAAAATTTAAAAAACCTATTGCTCTCAAATAAGCGAATAGGTTTCTGTGGGGTGGCTCCCCCAGCAAATCAAACATAGTTAAAAGGTTAGTTTTAAAAAATTTAAAACGGTAGACGTTAAAAGTGGAACATGATATTAAAATATGATAAATAGTAAAGGGTTCATCACACGTTTCACACCATGGATTTAGTTCATTTAAAAACAAATGTCTATGTGTGAAACGTGTGTGTCCGATACGAAGACGAGTTAATCTTACATCAGCTCTTCGTATCGGTAAAACTGATAATGAGGTGAGGGATGGAAAAATGCTATGTAATTTGTTGACGACGTGCAAGTTCCATGATTCCTGCCAAAGACCATATATAAAACTTTTTATAGCTTTTCTCACATCTGAGAGAGGAACCGATGGTAATATTGGATCTGATGCAGCCTTTGCAGCTGCATCTGCTCTCTCATTTCCTTCAAGACCCATGTGGCTTGGTATCCAACAAAATACAATATCTTTTCCCTTGCCAGCAAGGGAATCCAATGCTTTAAAAATTCTCGACACAACAGGATGACAGATAACACTATTGTTTTTCAGGGCTTCAATAATACTCATGCTGTCAGTATATATACAATATTGATGATAGTCGTCTGTATTCACATGCTGAAGCGCGTAGTAAATGGCGGTTGCTTCAGCAGTAAAGATGGAGCAGGATGGATGTAGGCTGTAATTAAAATCTGTAAAATTGGTAAAAATTCCACAGCCCACATGTCCTGCTGTTTTAGAACCATCAGTGAATACAGGTTTATATGATTGATACTGACAGCGATGAGATAAGTATAGCTGCTGAAAAACAATAGATGTTGTGTCGGATTTTTTGAACTCAGCAAAGGTATTTATAAAGGTATTTGTTGGTTCATACCAAGGTGGATAGAGAAATTGATCAATTGACTCTATCCTAACATCACATAGGTCTGTGAGCCAGAGATGTGATTTGGCTCTTGTGAGAAAAGGTTGGATGCTAAATTGTCGAGCATCATACAGTCTTTTTAAAGAGGCATTAGGAACCATAGAACGTAATGGATGATCAGGGATTGACATGATCTTAGTATAATAATTGAGAGACTGCTGCATACGTCTCAGGTCTAGAGGCAATTGTTGGCATATTGCATAAAGACTCTGGACGGGTGATGTGCGGAATGCGCCAGAACATATTCTCAGAGCAGAATGATGTACAGTGTCCAGTCTGCGTAAAACAGAAGATCTAGCGGATCCGTAAACAACACAACCGTAGTCTATGCGGGATAAAATTAGTAATTGGTAAACTCGGAGGAGTGACGTGCGATCAGCACCCCAAGATGTATTTGAAAGCACCTTGAGGATATTGAGCGATCGCTCGCACTTCTTCCGCAGATATAATATATGCGGAAGAAAGGTTAGTTTACGGTCAAATATCACTCCGAGGAATTTTACCTCACTGACTACTGGTATAGGTGTGTTGTTTATACAAATGACGGGATCATTGTGGAGGCTAGTCTTCTTGCAGAAATGGACACAATTGCTCTTGCTAGGAGATAGTGTATGGCCATTCTCAGCACACCATGCAGCAATTTTATTAACAGATGTTTGTAATTGTCTCTCAATTAAATTCATGTTAGACCCTTCACAAGATATTTGCAGGTCATCAACATACAAAGTACCATGTACAGGAGGTGAAAGTTGATGAAGTATGGTACTGATATGAATATTAAAAAGTGTGACACTTAAAATACTTCCCTGAGGAACACCTTCAGGTTGGTTAAAAGTATTGGACAAAAGGGTACCAATACGAACTTTAAAACCACGGGAGCGTAAAAAGTTTTGTATAAATATCGGCAAATTACCCCTAAAGCCAAAATCATACATCCTACGGAGAATTCCATATCGCCATGTACGGTCGTATGCCTTCTCGATGTCAAAGAAAATGGAGACCAGATGGTTCCTCCGCACAAAAGCATTGCGGATTTGGGTCTCCAAATATGTGATATTATCAAGAGTGGATCTCCCTTTGCGGAAGCCACTCTGATTAATATGTATACATTTATTTTTTTCTAAGACATATACGAGACGGGCGTTGACCATACGTTCGAGAGTCTTACACAAGCAACTCGTCAGAGCTATTGGTCGATAACTTGAAGGAACAGAAGGATCCTTACCAGCCTTAAGGATCGGAATCACTATTGCTTCGCTCCAAAGTGATGGAAATTTATTTTCAGTCCAGATCCTATTGAACAGGTAAAGTAAGTTCAACAGGGAATCTGGACTTAAATTACGAAGCATTTGATAGCTGATTCCATCAGGTCCTGGGCTAGTATTATTGGCCTGCTGTAATGCTCTCTTCAATTCCAACATCCGAAATTCACAGTTGTAAGGCAAAGCTTGTCCATGGTTGAAACGAATTGGTGTTCGCTCAGCACGACTCTTTGTCCTTAAGAACGAAGGACTATAAGAGTCGTTGCTTGAGACGCTAGCAAAAGTTTCACCAAGGACGTTAGCGATGTCCTTAGGAGAAGAGTATATAGCAGCACCGGATTTCAAAATAGGAATTGAAAATTCTCTATATATTCCATTGGCTGCTTTCACTCTTCTCCACAACTGTTTACTGGATGTGGAAGAAGTAATTGAAGATACATAGCGAGACCAGGATTCCTTCTGACTTCGACGACGAGCTCTGCGAGCTAATGCTTTTGCTCTCTTGAAGGCGATAAGATTCTCCGTTGTGGGGTACCTCCGAAATAACCCCCATAACTTCCTTTGTTTTCTATAAGTTTGTTGGCATTCTTTGTTCCACCAAGGTTTGCAACGCCTGTGTGTTGTAAAGGAACTCTTGGGAATTGACACATCAGCTGCATTCAATATTGCTTCGGTGACCTTATATATGGCATCATCAATATCATCGATCGTAACCATTTCATTATCAATAACTGCCAATTGTGTAAATAACGTCCAATCTGCCCGACTGTACACGTAAGTAGGTAAGCGTTGTCTTACACTACTACCTCCAGTCTGGGAGATGACGAGAGGAAAATGATCGCTGTTATGCAGATCATTTCCTACTATTAAATTTAACAATGGCAGAAGAGATGGAGAACAAATGGCCAGATCGAGAGAGTGAAATGTTCTTGTGGGTACATGGAAATATGTCTTCTCGTCGGTATTAAGCAGACAGAGACTATTATCTGAAATAAACCGCTCTATCTGCCGACCGCGAGAATTAGTATCATCACTTCCCCACAAAGAACTATGGCCGTTAAAGTCACCTAACAACAGAAATGGTGTTGGCAGCTGATCTATCAATGCATCGAGTTCCTCTTGGCGGATGACATCATGTGGTGGTAAATATAAACTACAGACTGTTAATAAGCATGCAGTATGAATTCTTACAGCAACAGCCTGTAGAGTAGTATTCAATCGATGGGCAGTGCTGGGAAAAGTATTAGATGTTAATATACAAACACCTCCAGACACTGCACCATCGTCACCACAGTCTTTTCTAAAGGTTTTAAACCCACGCATGGAAAAGTTACTGCTGGACTTCAGGAATGTTTCCTGAAGTGCAACACATGCGGGGTTGTAGGCAGAAATTATAGACTTGATGTCATCATGATGAGAACGCAAACCATGGCAGTTCCAAGAAACAAAGGAAGTTATTTTTGAAATTGAAAAGCTCCTTTCCCGGAGCTGGAAGGCATGTCATCTGACATCTCCTCGAGTGACAGATCTTCGTCCGAGGGATGTAGATATACGGCGTCAGCCTCCAGGTTTAAGGCTTTACGGGTGGATATGGAGGGCCTAATAATGCCCTCTTTTGCTGATTTTAGTTTTAAAGCCTTTACGGCTTTAGATTTAGCCATTGGAGCTTTTCTACGGAGAGTGGTTGCAGATGTTGTTTTTGACTTTTTCTCAGATGTAGGGGGTAATTTAACTATTGGAAGTGAAAGAGCATCCGTTTGCGTACTAGCCGTTCTGGTGACCTTGGCGGCGACAGATGCATAGCTAACTCCTGCTTGAGGTGTGCGTGCCATAACAGCACGTCTTGCCTCAGGATATGAGCAGTTATTCTTAACTTTGGTGGTAGTGATCTCTTTTTCCAGTATCCAGATAGGACAAACTCTAGCGTAGGAGGGGTGGTCACCTTTACAGTTGACACACCTCTCCTTTGCAGTGCAGGACGAACTGTCGTGGCCAACTGCTGCGCAGCGAGCGCAAGTCAGTTTGCCTCTGCATGCCGCTTTAGAGTGACCAAATCTCTGGCACTGGAAACAACGCAAAGGATTTGGTATAAAAGGCCTAACGGATAGATGCATATACGCAGCTTTAATATGCTGCGGTAGGTCTGGCGTCGCAAATGTCAGGATTAGATGTTTAGTATTAATAACTTTATCATCTCTCCTGACAGTGATGCGTTTTACAGCACAGACCTTTTGATCTTTGAGATTTTCTAAGATCTCGTCCGTAGGCGTATTTAGCAAATCCCTGGCGGATACCACACCACGTGAAAAGTTAAGATTAATATGAGGTTGGACAGACACCTCAAGGTTAGCAAGCATGTTCATGCTGCTTATAAGAGTAGCTTGTGCTTCTGAAGCAACTTCGACCATTAAATCTCCAGAACGCAGCTTTCGAATGCTCTTCACTTCGCCGATATTGCCAGAAATACCTTTCTGGATCAGGAAAGGGGATACATTATCAAATGTACCCTCTTTCCGTTTTACAATGTAGAATCTTGCTTGTACTATTGTCAAAGTGTGCTCCCGTGGGAGAGAAGAGAAAGTATTTGTTTCCATATTATAAATGGAAAATTCGGGACC
Source organism: Latrodectus hesperus (assembly GCA_037975125.1). Lineage (NCBI taxonomy): Eukaryota > Metazoa > Arthropoda > Arachnida > Araneae > Theridiidae > Latrodectus > Latrodectus hesperus. Next base: position 23,901 of record JAJQOW010001536.1, read on the forward strand.
TGACGGCACCACCCACCACCGAGTCCAACAAGGGGATGCAGACCAGCTGCACCAGTGCTAGCCAGGTCCTATACGCTCACAGTACATCCCTGAAGTGGCCTCCACCCTTAACGAGTCACCCAGTAGATGTACCGATCGCTTGATCCATAAAGCCGATTGATGTGCTGAGGACCACAACACACCTCCCGTTTACCTGAAGCAGAGGCCAAAGTAATGTGTTGGTCTCTGGGGGCCTCAATTACCAGGACCCTCCTTTCCAGGGACACGGGTCTCCACGCACGGCAAACACGTGGGTGATTTAGTCCTCAAGAGTAGCTAATAGCAACAGAGCGGCGAAAGCTACTCAAGGGGAGCCCTCAACCTCTTACGAGGCAACCACACTGAGGGAGAAGAGGAAGAAAAAGCAGAAGAGTAGAGGAGAGGGGAAAAGAAAGAAGAGGACAGATCACTAGGGTACCTCGGGATTGTGACACCCGTGTTTACCTAAAGAAGGTAAACCCCCTGAGGGGAGCAAGCCGCTTTGGAGTGTCCAAATCTCTGGCACTGGAAACAACGCAAAGGATTTGGAATGAACGGCCTAACGGATAGATGCATATACGCAGCTTTAATATGCTGCGGTAGGTCTGGCGTCGCAAATGTCATTACGAGATGTTTAGTATTAATAAACTGCCCATCTCGTCTGATAGTGATGCGTTTTACAGCACAGACCTTTTGATCTATGAGATTTTCTAAGATCTCGTCCGTTGGCGTATTTAGCAAATCCTTGGCGGATACCACACCACGTGAAAAGTTAAGATTCAAGTGAGGAGAGACAGACACCTCAAGGTTAGCTAGCGTATTCATGTTAGCAATCAGAGTTGCTTGTGCATCTGAAGCAACTTCTACCATCAAATCACCAGAACGAAGTTTCCGGATGCTCTTCACTTCGCCGATATTGCCACTAATACCTTTTTGGATTAGGAAAGGGGATACATTATCAAATGTACCCTCCTTCCGCTTCACAATATAAAATTTGTCTTTTAAATTTTTCAATGTATGCTCCCGTGGGAGAGAAGAGAATAATGTTTCCATGATAGAGATGGAAAATTCGGGACCTGACGGCACCACCCACCACCGAGTCCAACAAGGGGATGCAGACCAGCTGCACCAGTGCTAGCCAGGTCCTATACGCTCACAGTACATCCCTGAAGTGGCCTCCACCCTTAACGAGTCACCCAGTAGATGTACCGATCGCTTGATCCATAAAGCCGATTGATGTGCTGAGGACCACAACACACCTCCCGTTTACCTGAAGCAGAGGCCAAAGCAATGTGTTGGTCTCTGGAGGCCTCAATTACCAGGATCCTCCTTTCCAGGGACACGGGTCTCCACGCACGGCAAACACGTGGGTGATTTAGTCCCCAAGAGAAGCTAATAGCAACAGAGCGGCGAAAGCTACTCAAGGGGAGCCCTCAACCTCTTGCGAGGCAACCACACTGAGGGAGAAGAGGAAGAAAAAGCAGAAGAGTAGAGGAGAGAAGAAGAGAAAGAAGAGGACAGATCACTAGGGTACCTCGGGATTGTGACACCCGTGTTTACCTTAAGAAGGTAAACCCCCTGAGGGGCAAAATAGTTATGGATTCATCTGACGATGAAAATTTATTATTATTGGCTCTAATTGAAGAGCGTAGAAAGAAAAAAAAAACGCTGGATTCATGAGCATAATACTCAAAATTCTCATCACGGCACTTTTGTTTTGACTCGTGAATTGGACCGAGATCCAGCTAAATTTCAATCATTTTGTCGAATGTCTCCCCAAAACTTTCAAATTTTGAAAGATTTGATGGCGGGAAAAACTAAGGAAAAAGGATACAAATTGCAGAAGAGCAATTTGTGTGGAAGAACGCTTGCTTATCACTTTGAGGTAAGATGATTTCTTTCATTTATTTTATTGTGTTTAGTAATAAATGATTTTGTAAGAATCTATTTCATTCTATAAAATAAATTTCACTAACAGCTTAGAATAGTAATTAAGCTATTTTTTAATGAAATAATTTGCAGTGAACTGCCAACAAAATAAAATCAAAAATCAATATGCAAATAATTTAAATTACCTATTCTAACATCCCATTTGAATTCAGTATCCTATTTGTCAGCATAACTAGAAGCAGATATGCTTTAAAAGATACCAATGCAATTGTTATGTTTTAATTTTTACAAATTTCTTAAGAGGCCAGTCTTAATATCAATACCTTGATAAATTTTATTATTTTTCATAAGGATATAAATAGTTTTTAATTTACAGGGTTTCATTTTCTAATATATACAGACATATATTTTTTTAAAAGAAAAAATATTTTCGTATTGACTTGATCCCAATGGCAAGTGTGGATATTTCAGTTTCTGCTGGAAAACCTTTCGCAACTGTCTGGCAAATGAAATGTATTGCTGCGTTCATATATATTATGCTCATTTGCAACTTTTATATTAACTGCATCACATTGGTGAATGTTAAGTTTTAGCAAATACTGTTTAAATTTTCGGATAATATCAAATATATTTTGTAGTATGTAAATCTCAAATTATAAAAAGTTGTTCATTGGTGTTTATTTCATCATTTAGTATATATCGATATATTTTCCATGTGTTAGCATTATTATATTGGCGATTTACTTAGTATATTCAGACTGTTCTGTTTGTTTAATCTCATACTGCTTCAAACAGTCGTAAAGATTAAAATATGAATATTTTATTACAAATATGCTATTCACCCCTTCAAATAAACACCAAGAACTGAGAAAATGTATATTTTAATCTTTAATATATAAATGTGTAATTTTTTTGTAGTTATCAATGGAAATTATTCTAAAAGAGATGGTTTTTTTGTTAGTTATCCAGCTGTTGGTGGAAGTTTTCGAGCCATGTCCTTTCATTTTATGAGAGGGAAACAACCATTAGCCAGATAGTTGGCGAAACTTGTATTGCTCTGTGGGACATTTTAAGGCTCCTATACATGGCTCCACCAACGAAAGAAGACTGGGCCCGAATTTCCCTAGAATTCTTAGAAGGTTGGCAGATGCCGAACTGTGTAGGGAGTGTGGATGACAAGCACATTCGAGTTCGGAGACCAAACCACAGCGGATCAGGATTTTATAATTATTTGTCATATTTTTCAATTGTCTTATTGGCTGTGGTTGATGCCAATGGCCTTTTTACTATTATCTCCGTCGGTGAGTATGGGCGGAACAGTGATGGAGTATTTCGCAATTCAAAATTTCGACAGTTATTGCGAAATAATGAACTTAATCTTCCACCGCCCAAAAACTTGCCCGGGGAAACCAACACATTGGTGCCTCATTATTTTGTAGGAGATGAAGCATTTCCTTTAATGGACAATTTAATGAGGCCTTATCCATCTCGAGGTCTTGACGATAGCAAGAGAAATTTTAATTTCAGATTGTCAAGAGCTCGAAAAACAGTGGAAAGTGCATTTGGCAGAATGGTCTTCAAATTCAGAATATTCCACACTCCTATTTTTTGCTCTGAAAGCAAAATAGATGCAATTATCAAGGCTTCCTGCATTCTTCATAATTTTATCTCCAGGCAGGAAAGAGTTTAAGAAAACTTAGGAAATTTTGGAGATAAAATGGAGACCTGCATTGAATGCAGTTACTTTCAGAGATATTTTAAAAGATTATTTATTTAAAGAAAAAAGTATATTTCCTCATCCAACAAATGTACATTCTGCAGAATAAAGATTTGATTATAATGATTTTTGTAACCCTCCCAATTTATTAAAAAAATAAAACAAGTTCTTCAAAACATTATTGTATTCATTTACTACATTTATTATTTTTTTATAATTTTATGTTGTTAATCGTTTGATTCCATATTAATTTAGTTCTATTACAAAGTGTCATATAAATGATTATGCTTATAGTATTAAATTATTATAGATTGGATATTTGTATTTTAAGCTTATTCCTGAAAGACATGGTACTTTAATTTAAGAGTAAATAGATTTTTTTAATATTATATCATACAATAATTTTCAAAGCAGCTAAAAGGACATTCTTTGTAATTTTGTTTAATAAATATAAATTTTATGTAAATAAATTTAGATATCAAAAAGTTTTAATTCTAAGGCAATTGCAGAGTATATGACTTGCTTAAGTTGATTTTAAAGTAAAAATACAATATGGTTACAAAATATTTTATTCATCATACAACTCATTTATAACATTTACTCTACATTTCCTTTGTTTTGCTATTGGCAAATTTCTAATTAAAAGTGCCAAACTGACACAAAACTCTTCCAGCCCATCTATAGGGGTGTTTAATTTGGCAGATTTTGCCGTAAAATAACTTTCAGCAATCTCTGCCAAAACTCTTTCTTTTTGTGCTGCACAATGATTTTTTTTTTTGAGGAGTTGTCTCTGGCAGTGTAACCTCAGAAAAAATCTGTGAACATTGTGGACTATCGAGATTCACAGTAACATTTGAATCTTCTTGCTCTGGGACATCAAACTGAATATCCTCAACAGAAATATCCCAGCAGTCATTACCACAGTCCAACTCTGGAGAATCAAAATTGGAAGTTTTCTGAAAAAAATACAGAATCATTTATTGTGTTTTACCATAAAGGAAATATAATTCAAAGTATTTCTTATGATTTACAATAAAAGAAGGAATAAAAGTTTGCAAAATTCATGCTTGTAAAATTGATTGCAAATAAAAATATACTTAATTTTTAAAATAGCTTCTAAAAAATTAATAATTATTTTGATATTAATCTGCAAATAACTTCACATCATTGAATTTTTCTTTGATAAATGTTAATAAGTTTGGAAAAAGAAAAATACCGAAGAGCAGACTTTATAACAAAATTATATTATATAATATGATATTTATATAAATACAAAATTTGTCATGTCTCGCATTAGAAAGAATAAAATTATCTCAATAGGAAAGGTACAAAACTTAACATGTAGGATTGTTGTTTCAAAACACAACTATCTTTTACTGTATGATACCCATTGTATTTTAATAACAAATGTAGGATTATATTTTCGTAATAACATATGTCAATAGATGGCAGCATCGAGCAGACTCGTGTTGATTGTAGATGTAAGAGAAACATCTGTGAAAGTAAGGCACTCTGCTAATTGAACTCCGAGAGGATAGGCCGCGAATTTGTTTTCTCCCGAAATGGAGACAAAGAAACTACTACGCAGTTAGTAAGTCAGCCATGATGCTGCTGTCTACTTATTTCTTTTAAACATGTAAATATTGTAAATAGTAAGTTAGATATAACCTAATAGTTCTTAATAATATTTTAATACTTTCTTTAATAAATTAATTTTGTTTCAATTATGGCCCATCATCTCTTTTTAAATACATCATTACCCCTAGACGCCGTCCCCCACAAATTTTGGGGGTTCAGGCCGAGATCTGAATTTCAGATAAAATTTAATTTTGAATTATAATTTTAAAATTTTAACCTCTCGGAGTTTTCATCGAATTATCTTCATCGAATACCCAGTACTGGGCAGAGCCACTGGACAAAGCTACTGGGCAGAGCCACTGGACAAAGCTACTGGGCAGAGCCACTGGACAAAGCTACTGGGCAGAGCCACTGGACAAAGCTACTGGGCAGAGCAAAATCGACAAACAGCTCCGGAACCAGCGAATTTAACTACGAGAATCTCCGAAGCAGAGCCACATCGAATCCAGCGAAACATCGAAACCGCAATCTCTGAGACCCAGCGACGATCCAGCGAAACCACAATCTCTGAGATCCAGCGACAATCCGGCGACACAACTCATCGAGCAACAATCCTGCAAATTGAGAGTCAACCGCGCGACAACTGATCGCGAAGCGCTCCCAATTCCTCAACACCGGTTCTCCTGCGAATTTCCAGCGAATTTCATCGAATAGAAAGCGTGTCTCCAGCGAAAGCCAACGAATCGCGTCAAAGGCAAATCATCCCAGCAAAGTTTCGACCTAGTGAAAAACCAGCGATAAAAATCTACGAATCGAGCTACGAAAGAAAAACCACACCTACGTTAGCGAGTGGTGAGTGCCGAAAAAAAAAAATTCTCCGAAAATACCGTCGAAATACATCATCGAGAACATCATCAAAAAAGTGTGCTTCAAGTGAAATTTGTGTTTGTGCGCGTTCGGTTCAATGTGTGTGATAAAATCAAGAATCAGCTCCAATATTTAACAATTCAAACGTATCTAACAGTTTTACCCATACATTTATAATCCTCTTTCAATTTATTGCATTTTTGCTGACTCAGAACTACGATCTATTTTTTATAGCAATACCAGTGCAAGAGTTAATTTTCAAATTTGAGTGACTAATGATTTGGCAATCGTCCAGATGCAACGTTTCGTTCAAGTGATTTAAGTTTCTTGATAATATTTCTGTCTGTTAATGATTCCATTTTTCAAAACAACCGATTCTCTTACTGCATTAATTTTATTTTTTTTGGTATTCAAGAGAGATTATTTTATTTTATTTATTTGTGGTGAAACATATTTTATGCTTATATCTTTCAGTTTTATTTTCACTTATATTTTAAAGCCTTCATATAAAAATAAGAAAGAAATGCAATGAAATTTTGGTGCATGCATAAATATTAATAGCATATTATTATTTTATATATATTGTATACTGTGTTAATTATTTTTCATTTTTAAACAAAATCCAAGATAGTTTGTTTTTATATTTTCATTCTCAGTGCATTTATATATTTTCAGTGCCAGAATTTTCAGGTAATTGATTATTTTATATTAAGAAATTATATACTATATTGCATTTTATTTTTTATATTTGAATTATTTTGAAAGGTTTCAAACTAAAATTGATCTAAGCACTTTCTAAATAAGTAAAAGGTTTTATTTTGTTAAAAAGCAAATTAATTGATTCTCTGAATGACCACTAAAGGTGCATGCATAAATATTAATAGCATATTATTATTTTATATATATTGTATACTGTGTTAAATTATTTTTCATTTTTAAACAAAATCCAAGATAGTTTGTTTTTATATTTTCATTCTCAGTGCATTTATATATTTTCAGTGCCAGAATTTTCAGGTAATTGATTATTTTATATTAAGAAATTATATACTATATTTCATTTTATTTTTTATATTTGAATTATTTTGAAAGGTTTCAAACTAAAATTGATCTAAGCACTTTCTAAATAAGTAAAAGGTTTTATTTTGTTAAAAAGCAAATTAATTGATTCTCTGAATGACCACTAAAATGGCGTATTTACTACAGTACAAAAAAGAAGATTTAATAGAATTAGCAGGTGAGTTAGGTCTAACTGTAGATACACCCACGACAAAGCCAAAACTTAAAGAACTTATCATAACTGACCCTGGTTACGTAGAAGAAGATACGAAAATGTTGTTAATTAGCATCACCGAAGAACGAACACGTCGTGAAACCGCAGAGAAAGAAGAACGGACACGTCGTGAGATTGCAGAAAAAGAAGAAAAAATGCTTCGTGAAACCGAAGAAAGAGCAAACAAAATTCGCCAAGAAGAGCGTGAAGACCAAAAGCGTCGAGAAGCGCACGAACTCGAGAAATTACGAATTCAAGTCCAACAAAATATAATTCCGGAAAATCCAGCGATAAATATTTCATCGTCAAATAAGCCCGTGTACGAGAATTTTCACAAATTCAATATGAAAGACGACATTAGTCTCAACTTAACCCTTTTCGAGCGACATGCAGAACTAACGTTTTTACCGAAACAAAATTGGGTGCAGAAGCTTCTAGGTCTAATACCCATTGAGGTAGCCCATATGATTGCAAGGGAGCCGGCGGACCAAGCCAACGATTATGACCACGTCAAAGACTTACTGTTAAAAAGATTTAAATTATCTCCGGAAAAGCTACGCCAGTTATTTATGTCTCATCAGAAGAACGCCGAAAGAACATGGGAAGATTTTCACCATGAACTGCAAACTTACTTTGACGGGTGGACACTAGGGTTAAAAATATCGACTTATGATGAGTTACGCGATCTGATCATAGCAGATCAGATGAAACGAAAAGCACCTCCTGAAATTCAAGAACACCTCATAGATGAATGGTCCAAGATAAACACACCGACGGAACTGGCGAAGAGATTCGAAGAATATGAAGATGTTCGAAGAACTCTGAAACCGAAATCAAGCTATTCACCATTTAAGAGTAGATATGATATTAAAGGAACGAGAAATTTTGAATACAATTCGCCAAAGGCAGAATATTCACGAAATGACAGATTCGAGAAAAGATCGTTTAATTTAGATCATCGTAATAGATACGCCGAAAAAACGAAAGTTATTTACTGCAGCCATTGCAAAGCACCAGGACATTATGCCATAAATTGTCCCAAACGCGGCAAAAATAAGCCTACTACTCCGCCTGTGCAGAACTGCTCATTTACCCTTAAAGGAGGAATGAAGACAAAATGCATAATTATGAAAGAAAAAAGTTTTCAAGCTCTCATCGATACTGGAAGTTCGGTCTCACTCATACGCGAAGATTTGAGTAGAGGAATTGTCAAACCCTCAGAGCTTACACATAAAACAATAATGCTGTCAGGTTTAGGAGGTCAGGTAGAAACCAAAGGTTCATTCCAACAGGAAGTGGAGATAGACGAAGAAAAATACACTCTTATGTGGCACGTAGTACCGAAATCTCGTCTAAATTTTCAAGCTATCATAGGTGCAGATATTCTAGAACACGCTTCACTTGAATTTACCAAAGAAGGTACTAAAGTTCATAAACGTGAAAATACTTGGTTAATAAATTCACCGGTAAGCGAAGTAAAAACAGACGATGAAATCCATTTGGAAAATATTAAAGACCGACGAATAAAGCAAGAATTGTTGAAATTAATTTCGAACTATGAACCAAAGAAGACCGAAAAAACAGACGTCTCTATGAGAATTATCTTAAAAGATGACATACCAGTTTATCAACATGCTCGCCGTTTATCGTTTCCAGAAAATAAAGTAGTAAATCAGCAAATCGACGAATGGTTAGAACAAGGAATAATAAGAACAAGCTCATCGGAATATGCAAGTCCAATTGTGTTAGTTAAAAAGAAAGATGGTACTAATAGATTATGCATTGATTATAGAAAACTAAATCGAAAATTGGTTAAAGATAGGTTTCCATTGCCGTTAATAGAAGACGTTTTAGATAAACTCCAGGAAGCAAATGTATATACTACATTAGATTTGAAAAATGGATTTTTTCACGTTGATGTAGATGAAGATTGTCGAAAATTCACTTCTTTTGTTGTTCCAGATGGACAATTTGAATTCAATAAAGTACCATTCGGTCTCAGTACCAGTCCGAGCGTATTTCAAAGATATGTGTACAGCATATTTCGAGAACTCATGAGGAAAGGCATCGTTATAATTTACATGGACGATTTGATAATCCCATCGAAAGATGAAAAGGAAGGTCTAGAAAAACTTAAAAAGGTATTTGAAACTGCATCGAAATATGGTTTAGAAATAAAATTCAAGAAATGCCAATTTTTAAAACGAAAAGTAGAATTTTTAGGTCACATTATCGAAAATGGAACTATTCGCCCTTCAGTTGCAAAAACTCTAGCTGTCAAGAAGTTTCCAGTACCAACAACAGTAAAACAAGTTCAAAGTTTCTTGGGATTGACCGGTTATTTCCGTAAATTTATTCCATCATATTCCAAAATAGCCAAACCTTTAAGCGACCTGATGAAAAAGAAAATTCTTTTGTATTTGAACAACCTCAAATTAAAGCATTTGATCATTTGAAAAGTTTATTAACCGAAAGTCCAGTTCTAAAAATTTTCGCACAAGGAAAACCAACAGAATTACATACGGATGCAAGCCAGCACGGATATGGCGCCGTTTTATTACAGAAAAGTGATGACGGAAAATTACATCCTATTCAGTATATGTCAAAAAAAACAACTCCAGCGGAAGAGAAATATAGTAGTTACGAACTAGAAGTCCTTGCTATAGTTAACGCTTTAAAGAAATTTAGAACTTATTTGTTAGGTAATCATTTCAAAATTGTAACGGACTGTTCAGCATTTCAAAAACAATGGATAAGAAAGATTTAATAACTCGAGTAGCAAGATGGGCCCTACTATTAGAAGAATTTGACTACGAAATTATACATAGACCGGGTGAAAGAATGCAACATGTAGATGCTTTGAGCAGATATCCAGTTTCCATTATTACGAATGACACTATTACTGCAAAACTGAAATTAGCCCAGCAGAATGACGAAAACATCCAAAGTTGGAAGTCCTTAATCGATTGCAACGACACTTCAGATTTTTTCCTTAAAAACGACATTCTGTACAAATATGTAAATGGTCGAGAACTAATCGTTGTACCAGAGGCCATGCAGACAGGGGTCATCAAAGCGGCTCATGAAGAGGGACATTTTTCAACTGCGAAGACGAAGGAAATAATCAAACGAGAATTTTTCATACCTAATATGGATAAACGAATACAAAACGTAATTTTAAATTGTGTACCTTGTATATTGTCAAACAAAAAGAGTGGTAAAAAAGAAGGATTTCTAAATCCTATTCCAAAAGAAGATGTACCTTTAAGTACTTATCACGTTGATTTTATTGGTCCTTTGCCATCAACCAACAAAAGCTATCAGCATATTCTCACCATCGTAGATGCGTTTACCAAATTCACTTGGCTTTATCCTGTCAAATCAACTTCAGCAGAAGATGCTCTTGAAAAATTAAAACTACAACAAAAGACATTCGGTAATCCTAGAAGGATAATAACGGACAGAGGTTCAGCATTCACCTCCAAAGCATTTAGTGATTATTGCACAGAAGAGGATATACAACATCTCCAAATTGCCACCGGAGTACCTCGTGGAAACGGTCAAGTTGAGAGAGTTCATCGTACTCTTATACCCGTTTTGACTAAACTATCAATTGAAGATCCCACTAAATGGTACAAGTTCGTGGATAAATTGCAGCGAATCCTTAACAGCACCACCAGCCGAAGTACAAAATGGTCTCCATTTGAATTATTAGTTGGTATAACAATGAGAAATAAAGAAGACATTCACATACGAAACTTACTAATGGAAGAAGTAATGGAAGAATTGCAAGAACAGAGAAATCTATTACGGCAAGATGCGAAAAGAAACATCCAAAAGATCCAGGCAGAGAACAAGAAGACGTACGATAAGAAACGCAAGAAAGCCCCAGTGTACCAGAAAGGAGACTTGGTGGTTATTCAAAGGACACAATTCGGGACAGGTTTAAAACTAAGACCTGGTTGGTTGGTTGGTTGGGTTTTCTGGCGCAAGGTCCAAACAGGACAAGCTGCGCCAAGTCTAAAATTATTGTTGATTTACATTTTTTTATTATTTTTATTTATTTATTTATTTATTTTTTTTATTTTTTTTATTATTATTTTTTTTTTCAAAAAAACCCAAACAACATTAAAATTTTAAAAAACAAAAATCAGTGTAAATATAGTTTTAAAATCTTTTTATGAAATATAAAAAGTAAATAATTTAGATATATATATATATTTTAAAATACATAACATATATTTAAATAAAATTTAAGAAACCTATAGCTTTCAAAAATGCAAATAGGTTTCGATGGGGTGGATGCCCCAATAAATCAAATGAAGTTAAAATGTCAGTTTTAAAATAGTGTAAACGTAAATGGTTAAAATCTTGACATGAGATTAAAATATGATATACTGTGTAGGGTTCATCACACGTTTCACACCATGGACACAACTCACTTAGAAATAAATGCCTGTGTGTGAAACGTGTGTGTCCGATACGAAGGCGAGTCAAACGGACATCAGCACTTCGTAACGGTAAAACTGATAATGAGGTGAGGGATGAGAAAATGCTATGGAGTTTGTTTCCGACCTGCAAGTTCCACGATTCCTGCCAAAGACCATATATAAATCTTTTTATACCCTTTCTCACATCTGAGAGCGGAACCGATGGTAAAATTGGTTCTTCAGCAGCCTTTGCAGCTGCATCCGCTCTCTCGTTTCCATCAAGACCCATGTGGCTTGGTATCCAACAAAATACAATTTCTTTTCCCTTGCCAGCAAGAGAATCCAATGCTTTGAAAATTCTCGACACAACAGGATGACAGTTAACGCTATTGTTTTTCAAGGCTTCAATCATACTCATGCTGTCAGTGTAAATACAAAAGTCATGACAATCATCTGTATTCACATGCTGAAGCGCGTAGAAGATGGCATTTGCTTCAGCAGTAAAGACGGAGCAGGATGAATGTAGGCTGTGACTAAAAGCTGTATTATTGATAAAAACTCCACAGCCCACATGTCCTGCTGTTTTAGAGCCGTCTGTGAATACAGGTTTGTATGATTGATACTGACAGCGATGAGAAGAATATAGCTGCTGAAAAACAATAGGTGTTGTGTCAGATTTTCTATAGTAAGCAAAGGCATTGATAAAAGTATATGTTGGATTATACCAAGGCGGATGAGCATATTGATCGACAGACTCAATCCGAATATCACATAGGTCTGTGAGCCACAGATGTGATTTGGCTCGTGTGAGAAAAGGTGGGATGCTCATTGGTCGAGCATCAAACAGTCTATTAAGAGAAGCATTAGGAACCATGGAACGTAATGGGTGATGCGGGGCCGATATAATTTTTGCATAATAATTGAGAGTTTGCTGCATTCGTCTCAGGTCCAACGGTAGTTGATGGCATACAACGTATAGACTCTGGACGGGTGATGTGCGGAATGCCCCGGAACATATCCTCAAAGCAGAGTGATGAACTGTGTCCAGTCTTCGTAGAACAGAAGATCTAGCTGATCCGTAAACAACACATCCGTAGTCAATGCGGGATAGAATCAATGACTGATAAATTCGCAGTAGTGATGTGCGATCTGCACCCCAAGATGTATTTGATAACACCTTGAGGATATTAAGCGATCGCTCACACTTCTTCCGCAAATGTAAAATATGCGGAAGAAAGGTTAATTTTCGGTCAAAGATAATACCCAAGAATTTTATTTCATTGACTACTTGTATTGGAGTGTTGTTGATATAAATAGTTGGATCATTATGCAGGCTAGTCTTTCTGCAGAAGTGGACACATTTACTCTTGCTTGGTGATAAGGTATGGCCATTCTCAGCACACCATGCAGCAAGTTTATTAACTGCTGTTTGCAGTTGTCTCTCAATTAATCGCATATTGGACCCCTCGCATGATATTTGCAGGTCGTCAACAAACAAAGTACCATTTACTGATGATGGAAGTTGATGAAGAATGTTACTGATGAAGAGGCTAAAAAGTGTGACGCTTAAAATAGAGCCCTGAGGAACACCCTCAGATTGTGTAAAAGTATTGGACGTATGGCGTCCAATACGTACTTTAAAACCACGGGAGCATAAAAAATTCTGTAGAAATATCGGCAGATTACCCCGAAAGCCAAAATCATATAATGTACGGAGAATTCCATATCGCCATGTACGGTCGTATGCCTTCTCGATGTCAAAGAAAATGGAGACCAGATGGTTTCTCCGCACAAAAGCATTGCGGATTTGGGTCTCCAAATAAGTAATATTATCAAGAGTGGATCTCCCTTTACGGAAGCCACTCTGATTATTATGTATACATTTATTTTTTTCTAAGACATATACGAGACGGGCATTGACCATACGTTCGAGAGTCTTACAGAAGCAACTCGTCAGAGCAATTGGTCGATAATTTGAAGGATCAGAAGGATCCTTACCGGCCTTTAGGACAGGAATCACTATTGCTTCTTGCCATAAAGATGGAAATTCATTTTCCGTCCAGATCCTATTGAACAGGTAAAGTAAGTTCAACAGGGAGTCTGGACTCAAATGTTGAAGCATGAGATAACTGATTCCATCAGGTCCTGGACTGGTGTTTTTGGCCTGCTGTAAAGCTTTCTTCAATTCAAACATTCCAAATTCACAGTTGTACGGTAAAGTTTGTCGATGGTTGAAGCGAATTGGTACTCGCTCAGCACGACTCTTAGTCCTCAAGAACGAAGGACTATAAGAGTTCGAGCTTGAGACGTTAGCAAATGCTTCACCAAGGACGTTAGCAATATCCGTAGGAGAAGAGTATATAGCAGCTCCGGACTTTAAAATAGGAATAGAAAATTCTCTATAAATTCCATTGGCTGCTTTCACCCTTCTCCACAACTGCTTACTGGAAGTTGAAGATGTTATTGAAGATACATAGCAGGACCAGGATTCCTTCTGACTTCGACGACGAGCTCTGCGAGCTAGTGCTTTTGCTCTCTTAAAGGCGATAAGATTCTCCGTTGTGGGGTACCTCCGAAATAACCCCCATAACTTCCTTTGTTTTTTATAAGTTTGTTTACATTCATCATTCCACCATGGTTTGCAACGCCGGTGTGGTAAAGAGGAACTTTTTGGTATTGATGCCTCAGCTGCATTTATAATTGTTTCAGTGACTTTAGATACGGCATTATCAATATCATCGATCGTAACCATTTCGTTATCAACAACTGCCAATTGTGTAAATAACGTCCAATCTGCCCGACTGTACACGTAAGTAGGTAAGCGTTGTCTTACACTACTACCTCCAGTCTGGGAGATGACGAGAGGAAAATGATCGCTGTTATGCAGATCATTTCCTACTATTAGATTTAACAATGGCAGAAGAGATGGAGAACAGATGGCTAGATCGAGTGAATGAAACGTTCTTGTGGGTACATGGAAATATGTCTTCTCGTCGGTATTTAGCAGACAGAGACTATTATCTGAAATAAACCGCTCTATCTGCCGACCGCGAGAATTAGTATCATCATTTCCCCACAAAGAACTATGGCCGTTAAAGTCACCTAACAACAAAAATGGTGTTGGCAGCTGATCTATCAATGCATCGAGTTCCTCTTGGCGGATGACATCGTGTGGTGGCAAATATAAACTACAGACTGTCAGCAAACATGATGTGTGAATTCGGACAGCTACAGCCTGTAGTGTAGTATTTAAATCTTGGGCAGTGCTGGGATAGTTGTTGGATGTTAATATGCAAACACCTCCAGACACTGCACCATCGTCACCACAGTCTTTTCTAAAGCTTTTAAACCCACGCATGGAAATGTTATTGCTGGACTTCAGGAATGTTTCCTGAAGTGCAACACATGCGGGGTTGTAGGCTGAAATTATGGACTTGATGTCATCATGATGGGAACGCAAACCATGGCAGTTCCAAGAAACAAAGGAAGTTATTGTTCAAATTGAAAAGCTCCTTTCCCGGAGCTGGAAGGCATGTCATCCGACATCTCCTCGAGCGATAAATCTTCGTCCGAGGGATGTAAGGAAACAGCGTCAGCCTCCAGGTTTAAGGCTTTTCGGGTGGATATAGAGGGCCTAATTTTGCCCTCTTTTGCAGATTTTAATTTTAAGGCCTTCATGGCTTTAGACTTAGCCATCGGAGCTTTTCTACGTTGAATAGTTGTGGAGGTTGATCTTGGGCTTTTTTCAGATGTAGGGGGTAATTTGACTATTGGAAGTGAAAGAGCAACCGTTTGTGTACTTGTCGTTCTGGTGACCTTTGCGGCGACAGAAGCATAGCTAACTCCTGCTTGAGGTGTACGTGATGTAACAGTACGTCTCGCCTCAGGATATGAACAATTGTTCTTAACTTTAGTGGTTGTGATCTCCTTTTCCAGTATCCAGATAGGACAACTCCTAGCGTAGGAGGGGTGGTCACCCTTACAGTTGACACACCTCTCCTTTGCAGTACAAGACGAGCTGTCGTGGCCAACTTCTGCGCAGCGAGCGCAAGTAAGTTTGCCTCTGCAAGTCGCTTTGGAGTGACCAAATCTCTGGCACTGGAAACAACGCAAAGGATTTGGAATAAACGGCCTAACGGGTAGATGCATATAGGCAGCTTTAATATGCTGCGGTAGGTCTGGCGTCGCAAAAGTCAGAACGAGATGTTTAGTATTAATAATCTGCCCATCTCGTCTGATAGTTATGCGTCTTACAGCACAGACCTTTTGATCTTTGAGATTTTCTAAGATCTCATCCGTAGGCGTGTTAAGCAAATCCCTTGCGGATACCACACCACGAGAAAAGTTAAGGTTCATATGAGGAGAGACAGACACCTCAATGTTAGCAAGCATAGTCAAGTTGTCTTATAGCGTTAGCTTGTGCTTCTGAAGCGACCTCAACCATTAAGTCTCCAGAACGAATTTTTCTAATGCTCTTCACTTCGCCGATATTTCCACAGATACCTTTTTGTATTAGGAAAGGGGATACATTATCGAAAGTACCCTCTTTCCGTTTTACAACATAAAATTTTGCTTTTAGTAGTGACAATGAGTGCTCCCGTGGGAGAGAAGAAATAGTTAATGTTTCCATATTAGGAATGGAAAATTCGGGACCTGACGGCACCACCCACCACCGAGTCCAACAAGGGGATGCAGACCAGCTGCACCAGTGCTAGCCAGGTCCTATACGCTCACAGTACATCCCTGAAGTGGCCTCCACCCTTAACGAGTCACCCAGTAGATGTACCGATCGCTTGATCCATAAAGCCGATTGATGTGCTGAGGACCACAACACACCTCCCGTTTACCTGAAGCAGAGGCCAAAGCAATGTGTTGGTCTCTGGAGGCCTCAATTACCAGGATCCTCCTTTCCAGGGACACGGGTCTCCACGCACGGCAAACACGTGGGTGATTTAGTCCCCAAGAGTAGCTAATAGCAACAGAGCGGCGAAAGCTACTCAAGGGGAGCCCTCAACCTCTTGCGAGGCAACCACACTGAGGGTGAAGAGGAAGAAAAAGCAGAAGATTAGAGGAGAGAAGAAAAGAAAGAAGAGGACAGATCACTGGGGTATCTCGGGATTGTGACACCCGTGTTTACCTAAAGAAGGTAAACCCCCTGAGGGGAAAACTAAGACCTAAGTTTTTAGGACCATACCGAGTAGTCAAAGCAAATGCTAAGGATAGGTATGAGTTAGAAAAAATAGGTTCTCATGAAGGTCCTAACCGAACAACCTCATCCGCGGATTTAATGAAATTTTATTCGCCAGGGTGAAAAATAAGCAGTTATCATTTATAGAATTTATTTGTATAATGTGAGTCTTATTTTAATGTTACTTTTGTATTTTTTTCCTTTTGGTAAATATAAAATATTAGCCATTTGCAGATGATATTTTCAATTTAGATTAATATAATGAACATTTTTGCTTATAGCAATAGAGACTTTAACTTGCTTATATTTTAATTATTATACTTGTGAAAATATTTCATTTTTATCATTGTCTCATTTTGTAATTGTTTGAAATTATGATAATCACTGAGGCCAGTGATTTGCAGGATGGCCGAGTCTGTAGGATTATATTTTCGTAATAACATATGTCAATAGATGGCAGCATCGAGCAGACTCGTGTTGATTGTAGATGTAAGAGAAACATCTGTGAAAGTAAGGCACTCTGCTAATTGAACTCCGAGAGGATAGGCCGCGAATTTGTTTTCTCCCGAAATGGAGACAAAGAAACTACTACGCAGTTAGTAAGTCAGCCATGATGCTGCTGTCTACTTATTTCTTTTAAACATGTAAATATTGTAAATAGTAAGTTAGATATAACCTAATAGTTCTTAATAATATTTTAATACTTTCTTTAATAAATTAATTTTGTTTCAATTATGGCCCATCATCTCTTTTTAAATACATCATTACCCCTAGACGCCGTCCCCCACACAAATGGCACATTCTTTCTGTTTATTACTATAATTAACAAAACAATAAATTTATACTATTTATCTCATTATTCCAACCATAAAGTTAAATACAGAAATTTGAATTTTCTTTTCAAAATATATATGAAATTGCTAAGGTAATACATTTATAGTTTGATATAGAAGTATAACTTCAACTATGTTTAAGTTTTTATCTAATATTAATGAAAAGAAAATAACATACTTTGTAATACTTTCACTGTGAATAGACTCATAATTTTTTTATCAAGACATTACTTTTTAAAAAATGCTAAATTATATGTATTAAATATTAGAGAACATTAGATTTTTTAAAGGAGTAAAAATTTCCTCTTTATAATGAACAATACATTTTTGCTTTACATGGTATAGTTTAACGCTATAAAAATATAAGCAACTACCTAGTACAATGGAACAAAGCAAAATGAATAAAATAATAATGTGATTATGCTTACTTTCGGGGCTTCATGTATGGAGCTAGAAATTCCAAATGACTTGCCAAATAATATGGCCTTTTAATTACAGCCCCAGAACCACTTGGTAATTTCTTATTGTTTCGTCCTAAAGCACACCGGATGTTTTTCCAGCGTTTCTTTAATTCATATACTGAAAAATGACAAGAATTACCTTGTTAAAATTATTTTAAATATGTTTCTATATATATTAGTAAATCATTTGATATTTCAAATTTGTTATACTACATAAGTGTATATTAATACATATTCATGTATTAAAATAAAATAGTTCAATATGGATTAATACAGAAGTAAAAATAATTAACAATAAAGTACACTAAAGGAAATTAATAAAAAAAATTTTGGAGTAATTTAATCTAAAAAAAATAAGAAAATTATAATTACTACTTAGGTCAACAAAGAGAAGTTTTATTTTAGTTACTTACTAAATAATTATTGATATAAATATGTAGATAGATGTGACAGATTGGTTGGTTGGTTGGGTTTTATGGCGCAAGGTCCAAAATTGGACATGCTGCGCCAAGAATAAGTTTTATGTAACTTTATTTCATTTCAATTATTTTTTTATTTATTTTCAAAAACCCAAGCAACATTAAAATATTAAAACACAAAAATAAGTGTATATATTATATTAAAATCTAGTTATAAAATATAGAAAATGAAAATAACAATTATTTGTATAATTTTTTTTAAAATCTAAAATACAGATTAAATATAATGTATAAAACCTATTGCCCTCAAGAAAGCGAATAGGTTTTTATGGGGTGGATCCCCTATTATATCAAATAAAATTATAAAATCGGTTTTAAAAAAGTGTAAACGTTGTTGGTTAAAATCTGGACATGATATTAAAATATGATAAACACTATAAGGTTCATCACACGTTTCACACCAAGGATTTAATTCATTCAAAAACAAATGTCTGTGTGTGAAACGTGTGTGTCCGATACGAAGGCGAGTCAATCTAACATCTGCACTTCGTATCGGTAAAACTGACAATGAGATGAGGGATGAGAAAATGGTATGTAATTTGTTGATGACCTGCAAGTTCCATGATTCTTGCCAAAGACCATATATAAAATTTTTTATAGCCTTTCTCACATCTGAGAGAGGAACCGATGGTAATATTGGATCTGATGCAGCCTTTGCAGCTGCATCTGCTCTCTCATTTCCTTCAAGACCCATGTCGCTTGGTATCCAACAAAATACAATTTCTTTTCCCTTGCCAGCAAGGGAATCCAATGCTTTAAAAATTCTCGACACAACAGGATGACAAATAACGCTATTGTTTTTCAAGGCTTCAATAATACTCATGCTGTCAGTATATATACAATATTGATGATAGTCATCTGTATTCACATGCTGAAGCGCGTAGTAAACGGCAGTTGCTTCAGCAGTAAAGATGGAGTAGGATGAATGTAGGCTGTAATTAAAATCTGTATTATTGGTAAAAATTCCACAGCCCACATGTCCTGCTGTTTTAGAACCATCTGTGAATACAGGTTTATATGATTGATACTGACAGCGATGAGAAGTATATAGCTGTTGAAAAACAATAGGTGTTGTGTCGGATTTTTTGAACTGAGCAAAGGTATTTATAAAGGTATTTGTTGGTTCATACCAAGGTGGATAGAGAAATTGATAAATTGACTCTATCTGAACATCACATAGGTCTGTGAGCCAAAGATGTGATTTGGCTCTTGTGAGAAAAGGTGGGATGCTCAGTGACCGAGCATCATATAGTCTTTTAAGAGAGGCATTAGGTACCATGGAACGTAGTGGATGGTCATGGGTCGACATGATTTTAGAATAATAATTGAGAGACTGCTGCATTCGTCTCAGGTCTAACGGTAATTGATGACATATAACGTATAGACTCTGGACGGGTGATGTGCGGAATGCGCCTGAACATATTCTCAGAGCAGAATGATGGACGGTGTCCAGTCTGCGTAAAACAGAAGACCTAGCGGATCCGTAAACAACACAACCGTAGTCTATGCGGGATAAAATTAAAGATTGGTAAACTCGGAGGAGTGACGTGCGATCAGCACCCCAAGATGTGTTTGAAAGCACCTTGAGGATATTGAGCGATCGCTCGCACTTCTTCCGCAGATATAATATATGCGGAAGAAAGGTTAATTTACGGTCAAACATCACTCCGAGGAATTTTACCGCACTGACCA
>JAJQOW010001537.1:0-44322 GCA_037975125.1 Latrodectus hesperus
TGGTAGCCTAGTGGTTAGGGCATCGGTCTAAAAGGGATGGGTTCGATTCCCAATGCAGCCAAAGACCCACCAAATACATGCGATATACATACTTGTTAAATCTGTGAACTCAACAGTCCTGTTGTCGTTGAGCGGTTCGGTTTCCGGTCGGCTGAAGAGTGTGGACGTGTTTTTAAGCTGCTCTTCCTCTATGATTGAAATATGCGGCTTTCTTTGGAGTTGTGTTTATAGAGTTATATCATTTGATAGATCTCAAATTCAGCTCCAAAAGGATATTTTTTTCAAAAATATTGGTTAATTAGTGAATTAATTAACGATTTTTAAGTGTTGCACGTGTAACGAACTTCAAAAAATTTTCTAAGTCCCGTCCGAAAACCGGTCCCCACCGGAGGGGCTTCACCTAGCCTACGCAAAATCGTCTCCTTTCTACCGGGTCGAGGAGCGGAGAGCTGCCGCTAGGCTTAGATTCATCTTCCTGGTACCTCTGACAACGAGCGCACCACGTTAGACTAATTAAATACTTTAATTTGCGAATTATAAAGGACTTCCATCAACGGATTCTCATCAACGGATTACTGGTTGTAATTGACCAATGATTGTTATTCTACTACTGGGTGTACGGAGGACTAAATTAACAGTTACTTTGGACACTTACCGCATAATTTTAACATCATGGCCTCTAGAGAAAAATATTCTACTCGAAGCAAAGTTGTAAATTATGAAGAACTAAATACGTCTACGAGCTCAACTGATGCAGAAAATGGAGCTTCAATTATACATGATGACATTAACTCGCAAAGTAGAACTGTCAATTTAACAAAAGTCAACGACTTCTTCCTCAATAAGGTAGGGCATCACGAGGATAATGATGAAGTAAGATCTACGGCTTCTTCTATTGATCAAGATGTACTTATGCGTCCAGAGGATGAAGCGGATGATCTCTGCAAAAAATTCAATAAGATTATCTGGAGTAAATCAGGTACCAAATACAACCTACCTCTACCTCTTAGAAAAGAAGCAGACAAAATAATTAATGCCATTAAACAACAATATTTTTCACAAAAAGTCATAAATTCCCCTACGCATAAGGAAAATACTACAGCTTTTAAGGATAAACTGGAAGAGATTAACTCAAGCCTAGAAGAAATTAAAACTCAAGGCCTAGAAACAAAATTACTCATCGAAAAAACATTAAGTATTACTCCAGAGAAAGAGCGACCCACTTACAGCCAAGTCCTCAGTGAAAGATTGCGAAAAGATAAAGAAGTCTCCCTCATTGTCAAGCCAGCAGAGGGAAAAACAACAAAAGAATTAAGATCCAACCTGGAGAAGATAGACTGCAATGTTAAACTAAAGAAAATAACATGGGGTAAATTCGTAACAAAAATATCTTGCCATAATGTCGAATCAAAGGAAACATTAAAGCAGCAGTTAGCAAAACACTCGATTGTGACAGAGGAGCCTTCCATAGCCACAAGAAAACTGATACTTCTCAACGTTCCTGAGAGAATAAATGATTGCAATATTGCTCAACTTCTTTCTGAAGAAATATCTATAGAAGACATACCAAATAAAATAAAAATTATGGAGATCAAAGCACATCGTAAGAAAGACAACTTACAGCACTTTGTTGTGGAAGCTAACAAAGATCTTTATCACGCTCTGATCAAAAGAAAAACACTTTACTTTGGGCTACAGAAAACAATAGTTCGTGAATATAAAATCCTACGAAGATGCTATAATTGCCACGACTTTGGGCACATAGCCAATAGCTGTAGATCCTCTCGCATATGCGGAAAATGCGGAGAACATCACAGTGAACTAGCCTGCAAAACTAAAACGCTATGCTGTATTAATTGCAGAGAATCTAATAAACGAGGGGAAATTTTCTCAACCAGCCATGCAGCCTTTTCCACACAATGCTTAACATACAGAAGTTTACTTCGAAGAAAATGAAGCATATACAGCAATCATCTGTAGCTCAAAGGTCAAGACTCGGAACTACTCCATTTAAGGAAAACCCTGGAACAGGTATTATTAAATTTACACAAATAAATCTGCAGAAAGCTAAAGCGGCAACATCTCAACTTACTACTTTCATCGATCAACATAATGTAGATATAATAGGAATCCAAGAGCCGCATACTGTTAAAGGTAATATTCCGGGTTTCCCTCAAGCATGGAATCTTAATTATTCGTCAAACATTGATTTTAATCCTAGAGCAGCTACTGTTAGTACAAACAATGACTGGAATTGGATCAACATTCATGCTACAAGAGATGTCACTGCAAATCTTCTTAATTTTAAAGATTTAGAACTATGCATCATTACAGTTTACGCATCACCACTAGAAGACTTAGAAGACACCTTGATCATCATCCAGAACCTCTTGACTACCTACAAGCATCTCCCCACAGTTATTATGGGAGATTTTAACAGTCATAATATTATTTGGGGTTACACCAGCAATGATGGAAGAGGTATAAAAATGGAGGATTTCATAGCCTCAAACAACTTAATTATTGCTAATACCTTTGGATGTCCACCTACATTTGTGACAAATCAAGGAAAAGGTTGGCCAGATCTCACATTGTACACGGGAGCAAACATTATATCAATTGAAGATTGGAAGGTAGAAGATGAACTTTCCTGTTCTGACCACCTCTACATTACCTTTACAATCAAGACTGATACTACTGTAATTACAAACCGAAGATACAAAACAAACTGCAGATTGAAAGCTTTTCAAAATCGAATTAGACCCTATCTTCTCCTGGAAATTCCAAAAATCCAGAATGCAAAAAACAGAGAAGAACTCGAATATATAGTCGAAGACATTAATAGCAATATTATTAAAGCCTGTGATGAGACATTAAAAATAAAAACAGCTAAGCCGAAAACTAATATAAACTGGTGGACTTCTACATTAAGGCAGATGCGTCAAAAAGTCAAAGCTTTGCGAAGACGCATGAAATCAACCCCTGAACCAGCAAGAGGATTAGCACTTCAAGCTTATAAAAAAGAACTGGCTATTTATAAGCGCTCAATCCAAGAAGCCAAGTTAAGTAGTTGGCGCAATTTCTGCACCAATAACAAGGAAGTATATGGCACACTACAGAAGCTCGCTATGGGCAAAACATTCAAGCCAACTCTCTTAACAGATAATGGTACAGGTCCACAGCGGAAAAGACAAGTCATAGCGGAGGATATTATAAACAGAATAATAACTTCTTGTTTTCCTGAAGATAACACCGAAGAAGATACACCCCACCAAAAACAAATTCGAAATTCCCCAATATTAAATACTACTCCAAATGACCAATGGTTCACAAAACAAGAAGTTACTCACGCCATTAGAAGACTTAAAACAGGAAAGGCTCCGGGACCGGATGGTATAGATAATGCTCTTGTCAAGGCTATTCACTATGCTGCACCATCACTCTTTAATACACTATTTAATAGGTGCTTGGAACTACACTGCTTTCCCAGTACTTATAAAAAAGGCCAAATCATATTTTTTCTAAAAAATGGGAAAAATCCAAATCAACCTGGATCCTACAGACCTATCTGTCTTCTGCCGGCAATAGGTAAGGTATTGGAAAAATTGCTGGTAGAAAGAACGAGTTACCATCTCGAAAATAATAAGAAGCTGAGCGAATTACAGTTTGGATTTCGAGCTAATAAATCAACAGAGCATGCTTTGAAAAACCTGATAAAAAAGATCGAAGAAAATAAGAACAGAGGACACTACACAGTAGTAATCAGCCTAGATCTCAAAGGCGCTTTTGACTCAATCTGGTGGCCAGGAGTACTAGATAAAATGGCAAAGCTTAACTGTCCCAACAATTTATTTAAGATGTGGGCACACTTTCTCACCGATAGAAAGAGTTTAATTAAACACGATGGAGGTTTTGTACTACACCACCATAACAGGGGTTGTCCGCAGGGATCCTGTGGGGGACCATTGCTTTGGAACATATACTTTAATGATTTCCTTCTCCAGAAATGGCCAAATAACACATCATTGCAAGCATTTGCCGATGATGCACTGCTCATTGTTTCAGCAAAAACAAAAGAGCAGTTAAAGCTAACAGCCAATATTGCACTCGCACAATTTGAAGATTTGTGTAAGGAACATAAATTAATTATAGCCCATGAAAAAACTCAAGCCATCTTTTTTGGCAGCGGCAAAAAATGCTTAAAATCATATCCGAAGATTGAAATTTGTGGAAGAAGCATTAAAAAAGTTAAGGAAATGAAATATTTAGGAGTAATTCTTGATTGCAAACTATCATGGCTTCCTCACATCAGGCAACAAAAGATAAAGACTATAGCTATTGTAAACAGCCTAAGACGAACAACGAATAGAAACTGGGGTGTAAATGCCAGAATCCTTAAAATTTGGTATAAAACCATTATTGAAAGAATGATATGCTATGGATCAGCAGTCTGGGCGGAACCAATGACAAGCAGAAAAGTCAGACAGCTATCTAGTTTGCAGAGACATTTCACCTTAAGTATCACTAGATGTTTCCGCACGACTTCTACGGCAGCATTAAACATCTTGGCAGGAGTCTTTCCATTACATTTAATGGTTCAACTAGAAGCTGCTAAATCTAACATTTTCCAACATCAAGAAAAAATCACTTTCCTGGATGCAATTTATAACCCAGATGACTTTGAAATTCCCTTCAAAGCATTATTCCACCCAGCAACACAGATGGAAGGGATAATGGTTCACACTTCGAATCCTACACAGTGCCAAGGCACTCACCAACACTTTTTCACCGATGGTTCAAAAATAGAAGGCCAAGTGGGAGCAGCTTTCTGCATTTTCGAAAATGGACAGGAGAGTGGTTATTGGCAGGGACAATTAAGAGAAGCTAACAGTGTTTTCCAAGCAGAATTGGTTGCGATTGATAAAGCATTAAAATATATAGCCGACAATAATTTATACAAGGCAGTGATTTGGTCAGACAGCCAATCAGCTCTTTTGGGAATATATAATCCATATCACAGAAGCCCACTGATTCAGGACATCCAGAATCGCCTCAGGACATTTAGCAATAGATGGCAAATTTGTCTTCACTGGATCAAGGCTCATGCTGGACATACTGGTAATGAAAGAGCTGACATACTGGCAAAGCAAGCTGCCAAAGCATGCTCAAACATGCCAAAAATTGAATTAAAATGGCCCAAATCATACTTGATTTCTAAATTACGTAACCATTTACTAATGGCCTGGCAACAAGAATGGAATGAGGCAGAACAAGGTAGATGGACATACAGCCTTAAACCCTCTGTCTCTCTTGATTTCCTTGTCAAGGACCACAAAGAAGCACAGTTTCTTTCTGGACATACTCCAACACCGGAGTATCTCAATAAAAGGGGCATGGCTCCAAATAGTGCTTGTTCATGCGGTCAGGTTGGGACCATTGTTCATTACATGTTTGAATGTGATTTCACAAAACAATGGCACCTAAAAGCGCCTAAAAACTCGGAAGAACTTACTCCGTTTCTCCGCTATGCTAGCAAAACTCCTTCTCTTCTGCATAAGATAAAAAACATAATCTCCTTTATCTATGAAAAAGGATCCGAACTCTGTAAGGATAATGCCATAACTGAGCAACGGATTTCATCATAAGAACAATTTGGTAAAGGGTAAAAATTATTGTAAGGTATTTCTCCACTTTTTGTGATAAAATATTAATAGGTATTGTATTTGTTTAGCAATTAATTTTTATTATTTTGATAATAATAATTATTCAGATTAAGGTGTTGAAAAATATTGATTGACTCGGCACAATGTAATGTGCAATATTAAATATCCTAGCAAAGTTTATCTATTAGTAATTTTAATGTCTAATTTTGCATTATATTTCCTAAACATTGTAAACCATTATAAACTGTGAACAGACAATGCAGGTTTTTTATGTGATAAAATAATGCACTGTAATATTTCACAATTAGTATATGTTTTATTTATGTATATACTATCAATGTATTGTATATATTTGCGCATTTTCTATTACAATTTTTATATGGTACGTCAAGTCATATATCATTTCCTCTATCTAACCACTATGTATAAAACTAGGGGTTAATATTCAAGTTTGCTTTGAGTCTTCAGAAATACCCTATTTAGCAATTTTAGTGCAATATATGTTCATTATTATTTCTAGTAATGTTAGAATGTCTATAAAATATTTTGCTGTGTATTTTATTCACTTTTTTAAGCCATTTTTATTATTCATTGTATTGTAATTATATTTTGTTCAATAATTTTCTTAATCGTACTAACTATAGTGCACAGACTGAGCTGCTGCAAAATATTAACTGAATCAGCAGATTGCAATCTGTAATACTTTAAATATTCTACTGTTTATCACTTACAGCAAATGTTAAATGTTCAACAGGATACCTTTCATGCATATTTAAACTTAACTATTAGTATATATTTGCTCTTTTTCTAATACAATCTTGTCATGTGATATAATACGTCATGTGATAATATGATACGTCATGTGATATAACACTTCCCTCTATCTAACCACTATATATAAAACTGGGGGTTTATATTGAAGCTTGCTTTGAGTCTTCAGAAATACTTTATTTAGCAATTTTAGTGCAATATATGTTCATTATTATTTCTAGTAATGTTAGAGTGTCTGTAAAATATTTTGCTATATATTTTATTCATTTTTAAGCCTTTTTATTATTTATTGTATTGTAATTATATTTTGCTCAATAATTTTCTTAATCGTGGTAACTACAATGCACAGACTGAACAGCTGCAAAATATTAACTGAATCAGCAGACTGTAATCTGTTATACTTTAAATATTCTACAGTTATCACCTACAGCAAATGTTAAATGTTCAATAGGATACCATTCATGCATATGTAATCTTAACTATCTGCGTGTAGACAATGTAGTCCTTTGGTATTGCGAAAAATGCAATGTTACATTAAAGGACCCAGTTAAAGCATGAGAGAGTTACTAGTACTTATTGAAAATCTCTCTCTGTCCCAATTATTTGCTCTTTTTATACTCTTCTACTTAAACTTAATTATATTGCTTGCATATTTGTGTTATAAACTACTTATATCGTCTGCTATGACCATCATAACGATAATTAATTTGTATCTTTACCAGAGTTACTTGGAGTGTTAGGATAATCTATCTTCACAATTTTATAGCAATATTTAACTCATGTCATCGCCCATAGTGAAAATTTTGTAAATGTTTTGTTGTTGATGTTATTTTTCTGTCAAATTATTAATTAATTTCAAATATTAGAGACCTATTGAAATTCAATTTTGTTATCAAATTTCGTGACAATTCTGTCACACCAGATGTATTACGTGATGGAGCTATACCTGATAACCTAAGGTACAGACCAGGTGTTCCATTGCGTATGTCTATGTCTATGTCTATGTCGTCGTTGAGCAATTATCATGATGAGTGTAATGGTCTGGAGAAAATTCCACCTCCATGTCAAAATTGAGGGTGTGGTGTCTCTGGTGATGCTATCTATTAAAGGAATATTATAGGAATGATGTACTCCTTCACCTTCATGGTGTTCTAGTTAAACGAAACACGAACCTTTCTGATTAAGCTTAATTTCGCATAGCGAGCTTGACTTGTCCAAGTGTCATTAGTATCAACAATATAACATTATTATTTGGAGATGGAAATACACTTCCTTTTAAAGTTGTATTTATTTATATTGTTGGCATTTTAGGCACTTTTAATCTAACATAGCCAGAGTAAGTATAGTTTCCATATATTTTTGGTTTTAATGTGAAATTTATAGTAAATAAATTATTAATTTACACTAAACTTATTAAGAAATTATAAGTACATTTTTTCTTTTGTTTTCGAGAATTACTTATTCTTCTGAGTATTGTAAGAAATATTCTTTATAAAATATTACGTGTAATATATCTTTATAAAATAAAATCCTTCTTTTTACGTGAACTGATTGACAAATAACTAAAACAACAATTTATCGATAATTAGACTTTCTTTGAAAATATCAAATTTGCATTTTCTTGAAGATTTATGTTGAAACCTTATTGTTTCAGTCTTGTGAACCTGGAAGATTAACAATTAATTTCTGCAAGTATCAACACACACAAGTTAAATCAGAAAATTATCTGAGGGTTTAAGATCTGTTGGATATGGGTTTTAAGGTGTAAACATTTGCAGTAATAAACCCTAGGAATATTAACTTCCCTAGATTGTGTTTAATATCAAAGGTTTGTTCACAGATCTCCACCTCCTTATTAAGTCTGCAAATGATGAAATCTTGCATCAGTAAAGTAACAGATGATGATAATGAAGTAGACTCCATTACTTAGAGGAAGGGTAAATTTACTGTCATAAAGATAAGTATTGAAAGTTCTAAAGATTTTAAATATTTTCTGTAATTTAGTTTTATTATGGCTAATGAGTCGTTTCATGACTTATTTATTATTGATTTCCAAAAGAATGCAAATTAATTAAATTTAAGATTACATTTTTAATGTGCTTCCGCAATGGCATATGCATTTTTGTAGAGGGTTTATATGAAAGATATCTTGATGCAAATAAATTTTTTTTTATAAAGTAAGGCAAATAAATATTATTAATAAATAATGACTTAATCTAAAGAATCTTTATATGTTTAACTAAATTTAAAATTATTATTTTATGTACATTGCAGTAATGAACTTTATAGGCTAAAATTAGTTAAATAATATAATTAGTTAAATTTTGAAGAATTGTTAAAATTCTATTCAACTTATTGTATACTTTTGTTGAACGGATTCAATATGTAGCCTTAATAGGTGTAAATAGATGATTATCTTTTATTTCTTCAATATGAAAATAAGATTCTTTATTACTTGAAAAACATTAACTGTTGCCTTTAAACAAGAAAAATATGTCTATAAGCAAACATTCTGAAAAAATTAACCAAATTTAATCATTAATTAGTTTGAAAGTTTAGTTCACCAAAAGCTTGAAATTTACAGAAATTTTTCAGACTTATAAAAGACACTCATTCCTAAGAATGTCAGGTCATCAAGATTGAATCACTTACGTTGAACAAAGGCGCTTATTATAAAAGTATGATGATCTAACAAAGAAGAGCAAATTGTTCGGTGCGCCAAATCACAGTTGATAACCATTTACACGAGCCAACTGCATCTTATTTGAGGGAATGACGATTAGAATATAGAAATATCAAATTTCTCAGTTCCTCTACAAGCATTCCTTAATGACACTTCTGACTAATTTTGTCCACATTTTGCGACAGGATACTTTTGATGCGTTCATACTTACCTTGGCATTATTCACATTTCCATCTCTAGATTCGTGACGTCCATAAAGGAGAGTATCATTGAGTTAAAAGCACAGACCGTTTGTCATGGTGTTGCGACAAAGTTAAGAGATTTGAAAATGATATGATGTACTAATTTCATATGAATCGTACTTTTGCTTAAACAACATCAAAGTGTGCCAGTTTGGGGTTAGTTCCATGATAGGTCAAATTTGGCATCAACTATGAAGGGTAAAACTGTGTGACAACAGGACATCATGGTTTTGAACACCATAGCCAATGATTGCACATCACCACAAATCTGCATTGTAAGAGGAATTCCTCAGCCATATGTGGATAACTAATACTAAAACACGACCCTTTCTTCAGAAAGTACCTAACGTCTTTCGATATTGCTATACTTCTCACAGTGAAATCAGCCAAAATACTTTGTAAAATATCCTCCGTATTAATCAGCTATATCCTCTGATCATCCACAGTCTAAGACGTTAGAGACATCGTTTGCATAAGTTGACACTACCATGCTCAGAAGATGAACTGTGGCAAATGCCCAGTGGTTCCATACCTTCAATTTGCATCCTATAAGACCAGAAATGTAAAGCATCACTTGTCGCTGTGAGTGAGTGATTGATAGAGCTCCCTGGTTTGCTAAAGCTCCACTGGTTGAGAACATCTCTACGCTGTTTTGTGATGTCCAAAGTCCATCCACTATTTTGGCATGGATGTTTAGATGGGCTTCGTGTGATGTGGTGTAGATGTAGAGAGGAAGGTGTCCGCTGAGATGTCAATATCGTCAGTTGATCATGTATTAAAATTCTGAGATGCATATTGACTAGTCACAATCTCAAACACTTTAACTTTAGGTACAATTTAGGGCTCATCTGTACCGCTATATGTATGTATGTTTCTCTTAGAAAAAAGCCCACATGTTCCTTGTCTAAATGTATTCAGAATACATTTTCATCAATTTCTGCGCATATTGCCTTTTTTCTCTTATAATAAGTGCCTCACATATCGTCATACTTATCACTTTATTTCCTAATGTGTTCTTTTTATCCATTTGGATAAATTTTTGCGTATGTCCTCTGAGTGTTACATTTTTGATGTCGTGAAAAATATTTATAGGAAACAAAAGAAATCTATAAAGTTAGATGTATTTTTTGAAGTTGTAAATTTTTCATGGTTGGTTAGTAATCATATGTTAGAATTCTCTTAAATCCTTAAGCGGCAATATTTAATTAATGTTTGAGCATTGTGTTATTAATTTTGTAAACATTAATGTAAGATGAATGGCTTATGAATTAATTTAATAGATTTATTTTTGAGGAAGTTTAAATATGTGGTAATATAACCATTTCTCAATCTGATTTGATTTTCACATTTAACTCTGCACTCACGAAAAAATTATAAGCTTTAACCTTAATGTAGATTTTTTATTTGATCCTTTTTTAGATTCATTGAGTAATTTTCTACAGACTTCCTGACCTTGTGTGACATTTTCATGAAGTTGGGATTTTCTGAATTAATTTAATTATAATTTGATGTTAACTTTTGAATTAGTCTTAGTACTGTTTTCAATCATATACTTCTTACAATTTTAATCTTCCAGAATATTCATTTTTTATAATGTTTTTAAAGAGTTATTTGATTGTCAGGTAGAATTATGTTATGTACGTGCTAAACTTAAGCTTCTTTATAATCTGAAATATCTAAGAAAAACAACCTTATTAAAATTTAGTAAATAAAAGGGATTGTTCTTGCAGTGTAAAAACTAATGATAACTTATTATTATAAATAATCATCTTCTTTTAAAAATTTTTCAATATTTTCGCTTTGCCAGTAACTTTCAATATCCTAAAATAATTACAAAAATATTTTCTAGTATCAATCAAATCATTTTCAAAAATATTTTCAAATTCATCAATTATATTTCTAAGTAAAAACACTTAAAATGGGCATGGAAGGATACCTTTACTTGCACAATAACTTATATTTCTAATATGATTACTGTAATTATTTCATTTTTCGCCTTCTTTTAGTGCTTTATCACCAGAAGTTATCAAGAATATTACGCTTTAGACAAAATGAGAAATGACAGCTAAAAGTTAATTGGAAGAATTTGATATGATTATTATGTTATACTAATTATACTAATTTCACTCAATTTCTTATGTTGAATCAACTGAAAAAATGTTTCAGAAAAGATCATACACCAAATGAAGAACTCGTATACGATAATAATAATAAAAGGATATGTAAATGCATTATATATTCCTGGAAAAATTTTAGTAAACAATTCCGACGTTATAATTACGTTCCAGACGAGAAAATCTCTTAATCCTAAGGTTTTATTTTTTGTTTATTTCCTGATAATTTTTTATTGTTCATAAGTGACGCTATGAAACTAAAATACGGTATGATATTATTATTCAAATTTAATGAAGCAAATTTTTGTTGTAAATTATATGTAGCTTGTTATTAAGCACCAAGCACTTTTTTACTGCACAATAAAAAAGTTTGGACTGAAACAGATGGTGATTGCTTCGACGAAAGTAATGAAATTTAAATTAAATATTCGATTTTCTAAACAAGCATATTTTGGACATGATAAAATAAAATATCGAAGTTTATATATAAGATTATAATACGTTTCAAATACTAGAAAAATATCGTTAAAGTTATGAAAAATTATATATATATATATATATATATATATATATATATATATATATATATATATATATATATATATATATATATATATATATATATATATATAATATATATTAAATTACTCTTTTTATAATTTAATAAATTTTGAATTTAGTCCTAAAATTTAGATAAATTATGTAACTTCCAATGAAAAGTGATGTGGAACTTCTGAAAATTCACCTTAGTACGAAGTTATCAATACGGAAATGATGACTACATTTCTTCGCTTTTCAATGTTTAACTGACAACAGATATGCTGGCAAAATCGTAAACACATTCGTTATAATTGGTAAAAATATTTTTTTTCAAAAGTTAAAGACTATAAATACTTTTTTTAAGGAATAAATTGTATGAGAATCCAGAAACTTGGTTGAATCCTATGTCATATCCAACAGTTTTTCCTAAACCCAGTAGTTATGCATAAATGACGATTTAAAAAAAATATTCATATTTTTTCTTTCTTAAAACGAGCAGAAACTTTCTGGATAATATTAATTGGCTTCCATTAATAAAATCGTAGAATAAACAATTTGCCAGTGAGTTCAAATTAGTGTTAATTCTAGCGTACATTATAATTGCATGTACTGAATAAAAATTTAGAAATTAAATGCAGCTCATGTTGCAAAATCCCTGGGGGAAAATTCTTGATATACGTTACATTGCGCATTTTGTGTAAGTATTTTCTGTTCAATTCCAAAAAATATTCTCGCATGGCAATGATATAATAAAGATTGTATGTAAATTTTAAAAGCGAGTAAATTTTAACATCATTTGCTAATAGTGCATTGTATATGACAATTTTTAGCGATAATTTAACTGCAAAATAAATTGTAAAATAATTTTAATCCATAGTTTTATTATTTTTACAAAATAATAAATTTTTATGTTAAGGAAAATTTAAAGCATGTTAAATAAAAAAAGTGAATTAAATGTTTACATTTTATTTAATTACGTTTTCTATAAAAATTTCCTTTTTTACTTAAAGCATATAATATAAATTTAAATTATATATTTGTTGCTGTTGCTCTTATGTATCTGGATCCCGCAAAATAAGAAAAGTAAAAATCACTACATACCATTCAAAGTGGCAACGACCACCAAATCTTAAGCGTCTTGGCTCTGGTCGATATTTTGAAGAGGGCTCATAAGTGGTACTAAAACAAGCTTTAGTTCCCTTGGAGAGAAAGATGGGTACTCCAAAATGAGTTTTGGTGTGAGTGGTTGGACATCTGATTTCATCAGGATGAATCTTTAATATTGCAATTGTAGCTGCTAGGATTATCGGGACGTTGAAGTCGGTAATGAGTGGTTTCTTAAAGGAGTGAAGTAAGAGCCTTACTCTAGCTACTGCGTTCGCACCCGCCAGTGTGATTGTTGTACTAAGTCTCTGGCGTCTTTGGACGAAGAATAAGCACACTCATTTCCTTAAATATTTATATGTACAAGTATCCATTGCAGCACTCGTTGCGGTTGCTTTTCGTTGCAATGTAGCTATTCGTGCTGAAATTTTATAAATGAAATGATGTTAGTATCTCCATTAATGGTATCCTCTAAGCCGATTTAGAATCCCAGAGGATTATCACAGTTCTTCCATACTATTCATTGTTTGCAAGTTAGTCAGAAAAAAAGTGAAGGCTTTTTTTATTGCCAGGAGCTCACTGCTGAAGTTAGAGGTGATTAAATTAGTGTTGCTTTTTTGTTTGTGTCTTCGACCATCTGGAATAATGAAGAAAAATGCAGCAGCAGTTTTATCTGAACTTGAGGAATACATCTGAAACTTTAATTAGATATTTAACATATTTAATTCATAAATTTTATGAAAATAATAATCAATGTTTGGATATTATAAAAATACCCTATTTACTGTGAGATACCAAATATGAATTCATAAATATCTATCACATATTCATAAGAAATAATTTATTATCTTGATTTATCTAATTATGTTTTAAATAACAATTTATAAACTTAAATAACATGTAAAATATGCAAGGTATATCTTTCTTTCAATTTTAGGTACTGAAGCTAGCGAGCTAACTAAATTATCTATTTGTTATATAATTCATAATAAATAAATTGCTTGAAATAAAATGTTTTAAGAAAAAGATTTTACTTAATTCCATTTTAATATTTTAGAAGAAAATATACATTCATAACAAAAACCTTACATTGGCTTAGGAATAATATAAGTAACATTTTAATATAAAGAATCACATGTAAGATGTCAATCATTCAATATATAAATATATATACATATATATATATATATATATATATATATATATATATATATATATATATATATATATATATATATATATATATATATATATATATATATATATATATATATATATATATATATATATATATATATATATATATTAGAATAAAATTTGAGAAACATCTTTATAATTATTTAAGAGTAAAAACATTTTTTTCAGACTGTTCCCTATTTTTTATCAGATACCATGAAAAAAAAAGCTAAAAGTGCTGCATAATATTTTTGGTTGTTATTTTATGTAAAATCTTAAGAAATATTTGCTAAATCATCATAGTAAATGTTTGCGCATATTATACAAACCACAAAATATTTATAAAGGTTTTGTTTTGTAATATGTATTCTATATTTATTCCTTATTTTCTTTAAATGGGAAAACTAAAATTTGAGTAGAATCATTAGTTCTTGGAAATATTGATATCGAAAAATGATATAATTTTCGGAAACTATTATAAATAACTCAGAATAACAAAAATTAGCTGGACACTTGCTTACCGAAAATGTAGAAAGAAAGATGACACACTCTATAAATAAATAATCTGATAATCTTGTGATCTTATGTGCTATATTTCGTGTACAAATAATGCAAGGGATTAAATTTTATAATCCACATTGAATGGTAAATTTTTCACAGCAAAACATTTCTATAACACAACTTATATGATATGAAACCAGTAACAGTTAAGGAAGATTTATGTTTTGTCATTATCCTAGTGAGACAAGGTATATAATGCTTAGGATGTTGTCAAGAACTGGAAAACTTCGAAAGTAGCAACAAGATCGTGTAAGTGGCAACAAGATAAGTGAAGCTAGATTAATAAGCCAAGCAATAGGCCGTCCCCTGTTCCGCATGATCACTGCTGTGGGTTGAAACTGCTTACAAGGAACATTTCGGAGAAATGAAATTCTTGTAAAAGCTCAATGCACAAAACCATGTTGAAATTAGATTATTGCTCGCCAAAACCATTTTACTCTCATCATCTACTGCCCAAGGCGTTCATTGCTTTAATTATTCTTTTACGTCAACAGCTTAGCTGAGGCAAGGCTATTAACATTTAGACTTTAATTTTATAATTACAAAACACCATGGGAATAAAGTTTACTGGTATATATTACATTCAATGCAGGCAGCAGATTTTTGGATCTCAAATTTCGTTGACGAAACTGCTTCTATTATGGATCCCATATACACTACTAGCCATTAAAATTGCTACACCAAGAAGGAATGCAAATAACAGAACGATATTTATTGGACACATACATTATAGTGGAAAGAACAAGTGATTAGATTTACAGGAAATTAAGATGTATAGATCTTGAGAAATCAGTACCCAGGGCAGCCACCTCTGGCTGCAATAACAGCATTTATCCGCCTAGGCATGGAGTCAAACAGAGATTGTATGGCATGTACAGGGATCTCAGTCCAAGCAGCTTAAAAACTATGCCACAGTTCATCGACAGTAGTGGATGGTGAGTCATTGCGTGCCAATCGCTCGGCAACCATTGACCACACGTTCTCAATTGTCGACAGATCAGGAGAACGTGCTGGCCAGGGTAACAGTCGAACCTGTTCTGTATCAAGGAAGTTCAGAACAGTACGGGCAACATGCGGTCGTGCATTATCCTGTTGAAACGAAGCATTAGGGAGGCCTCGAAGATAGGGCAGAGCCATGGGCCTTAACACATCGGAAATGTAACGGTTGCTGTTCAAAGTGCTGGGAATGTGAACAAGAGGTGATCGAGACGTGTATCCAATGGCACCCCATACCATCACTCCAGCAGATGGGCCAGTATGGCGATGTCCAATACAAGCTAACAATGCGCGTCCTCCAAGATGCCTCCAAACACGGATGCGGCCATCATGGTCCTGTATACAGAACCGAGATTCATCTGTAAAGATGACGTGATGCCATTCCCGCGTCCAGGTTCGTCGCTGATCACACCATTGAAAGCGCTCCTGTCTGTGACGCAGCGTCAATGGTAGCCGAAGCCATGGTCGCCGTGCAGACAATCCATGCTGCTGCAAACGTCGTCGAACTGTTCGAGCAGAAACTTGTTGCCGTGCAAATGACTCCATTTCTCGACTCATTGTTCGTGACATGGCTGTACGATCCCTTGTGGCCATGCGGATTAGATGTTTGTCTTTTCTGCTGTTAGTGATGGGGGTCGCTGAGATCCTGCATGACATTCCGTATGATTGTCCTGAACCCATCGATTCCATATTCTGCTAACAGTCATGGG
Source organism: Latrodectus hesperus (assembly GCA_037975125.1). Taxonomy (NCBI): domain Eukaryota; kingdom Metazoa; phylum Arthropoda; class Arachnida; order Araneae; family Theridiidae; genus Latrodectus; species Latrodectus hesperus. Next base: position 16,561 of record JAJQOW010001537.1, read on the forward strand.
GTCTCGACCGACGCGAGCAGCAATATTGCGGTACGATAAACCGCAATCCCTGTAGGCTATAATCCTTCCTCGATCAAAGTCAGACACGTGCTGATAGGCATTTCTTCTTCTTACACGAGTCATTACAACAACTTTCTTTGCCGAAAACAACATTGAAACGGAAATTGAGTAGGAAAAAACTGCTGTCAAATCACTGGTTTTATACACATTGTAGATGTCGCTCTTGTCGCCTGCTTTGTATGAATGCGCTAAAAATCTAATCATTTGCATATCACAGCAAGTTCTACCTGTCATGGAAATTCCACGTGTGTGGTGTGCCCCTTTCCTGGTGTAGCAATTTTAATGGCCAGTAGTGTACTTCACATTAGCTTATGGGTACCCCGTGATTGTCAGACTGTAACTCATGACAGATACTTTTTATTCAAAATATACAACTATTAATTTTTGCAATGTGTGTGGGGGAGCTTGTATATTTTAATTGAAAGTCACATCTCCAGTCTTTCTGGAACAATGTATTGAGTTGATATGCCCTTTCACTGCACGTAATCCTGCGGTCAGATTTTAACAAAATAATCTGGCATACATAGAGTTCTCATAGATTTGAAGTGCTTGATATGATTCACATTCTTCTTGACCTAAGTATCTCTAAAATTATTGGGAATTAAATGTATTTTTAGCAATATAGACTTCTAAATACGGGTACCTCAAACTATTCATGCCTGAAGCAACAATTAAGGAATCTTAGGCAGAATTTATTTCAGAATAGTATTAGAATTTTTTATCAAACCTTGCTAGATGTATCAAAGCATACACTGCATTGAAAAGTTGTTTCCACAAATTCTTAATTAAAATTCAAATGTGAAATTTGTGTAATTTATTATATATCCAAGAAATACACACATACATATATGAGTACAATAGTCGAACTGTAGATGTACTGTTCAATGTCTCAGAGAAAGTGATATCTTCTTTTAGGAGCTCCAAATTTGACAGCGAATATGCAAAAGACGGAATTACGAAAGCAGATGACTTATCCCTCTCAACAAAATAACAATAATCGATTCTACAGCACCTATCAATTTGAAATTTAATTTTATTTATTAAAAAATAGATTAGTTATTAATTTAATATGGTAATGCAAATGCCATTAATAATATTATCCTTAGATATTTTTTCTGCAACTTCTGGAATCTTACTAAGAACGTATGGAAACTATCGAAATGTCGAAATAAAACATTATAAAAACAAATTAAGAAATTTTGACATGTGACATACAGTATATTTTTAATTTGATATATATTTGATTAACAGTTCTAAAAAGTTCACAAAACAAAGCCTCGCAGTCTCCATACTTTTCATGGTGTTATACGAAGCCGTAAAGATTACAAGCATATCATTCGTATTCTGCTTCTAGTTGTTGTTAACTATGAAACTATCAACATCCTCTTCTGTTCACCCATGGCTCAAATTTCTGGTGCAAAATGTCCAGGTGCCAAAATAATATATTTCTAGAGGTAATATTTAAAATTTCATAATTTTTTTTAAAAAAATCAAGCAAACGTTCGAAGCGTTTTACCTGGAAGTTAGTATACATTAACAATAGTAGATATTAGGAATAAATAAGTAAAATAGATTATCTCAACTGCTGAGTGATAAATATCGCCTGCATGTATAATTTCCCGGTGATATTTTCTTATCTTCAATAACAAAACGCATGCTTTCATTAAAAAAGAAAATTTTCACATCTGTGTATAAGTTTTCCTCACTGATTTATCACTGAAGTGCATATTCATTTTTTATGCGATTCATCCCAATTTTAAAAGTGCATTTTCAAATTGATGTCTTGTCATTGTTAAGTGATACATATCAAATTCTGTTTTGTGTCGGCTATTTTTCATTCTTTTTTAATTTAAAAAAACAAGTTTTATTATTAGGATGGCAATGAACTATTGATGTATTTTTTCGAAATTTATTTTGATGTAACTAAACTCTGACATTAATAATAAATTTACTAGGTGTATTAGTATTAACTAGAATGTATTAGGATTACATTTTTGCCATTTCCAAAAATGCTTTGCGTTCCTTTCACTGATGTACTTGACAGAAGCAATGTGCTAATTAAATCATGCATGATTTAATTCTGTCTTTAGAAATAAATTCACAAGGTGTATTAGGATTAACTAGAATGTATTAGGATTACATTATTGCCATTACCAAAAACACCTTGTGTTCCTTTCCCAGACATAAGCAACATGCTTACAAATCTGAAAGAGAGTGGTAAATGAAAGATATAAATGCCTTTACACGGGTGAGCCTAAAGAAAACATAGTTCTAGAAATGCAATCCTAAATTATGGGTTTTGCAACTGGAACCATAGTTTAGTAAAAAGCCATTATTTATCAAACATAATATGATTATGTTGGAAGTTCAATTGAGGTAGAAATCTTTACACATTTTTAAAAACAAAATCCCCCTAACAGAAAGAAATATGAATCTATTGATAAAATACTTGCTTTCCACATTTGCTGTCTGTGAACAATAAGAGTTTTTTAAGAAAAATTTAAATTATCTCAAACTAGGCCATCAAAAACTACCTCAACTTTTAAATGAGATTTGAATATTCGTAAATCCAAATGTAAATGCAATTTTTTAAAAACACTCTTTTCTACAACAATTACCGTTATATAAATGCACTATTCCCTCTATCAGTAACTTTATCTTTAAATTGGCAATCATGGCCGATCAAATAGAGGAATTAAAATTATTTTCCTATTTTAATGGAAGCCACATCAGCTTCTAAAAATATTAAACAGAGTGTCCTCGTAACTATGCGATAGCGAATAGCTCTGGTCTTTCATTACAAGTATCAAAACATTCTCATAAAAATGATAGAAATAGCAATTCACATAGCCGATATAGATCTCCTTCTCTAAACCTGAATATGACAAATTATAAGGAATGAGATGTATGTTTTCATGATAAAATATATGGAGATAAGACATATAGGTGCATTTAGCCATGTAAAATAACATTGAAACTTCTGTTTAATTTGGCAGTCAGGCACTATCCATCTCTGTTTGGTGTCTAACAGTAATAAGATTGAATTGAACAGTCTATGTATTAGCGATAGAAAAACGGCAATGCAATTTCAGGAACTTAAATACCCTTAATTTCCCTAGCTGCACCTTAAAGGAAAAACGTCCAGAAATTTAAATTTTTTGCTGCTAGCGGTACCAAAATAAAAAAACTTTCGGACAAAAATTGCTGCTGACACTTAATCCTATCTTCGAAAATCATTCAAATGGCTTTTTGTCATAACTAAAGTCAACAAAACATTAGAATAGACTTTTGACACTATATAACATAAAAAAGAAAAATGTGTCAAAAGTCTAATCAAACAAACTGTTGTTAGCAAAAGTAACAAAGTAATAATGGCATAACATTGATGGGAGTTAATGTAATTTTATCTATTAGCTTCAAAGTGCCAATATGCAGCGAAGCAAATAGCTTATATGAAAAAAGTTTCCTGATTTACTGAGACCTAACATTGCAAAAAGTAAAATATAACGTCAAGCCCTTAAGTGCAAAAAAAGGCTTCTTGTATTTTGAAAACTAGAAAATTATCCTTAGAAAAATGAAAAGCATCCAAATCGGTATTCTATTGCAACATAAAATCAGGTGGAGCTGTCACTTTTCAAACAGCAACTGGTCGAGTTCTTTACATCTAAGTTATAAAAAAAATTGAATAAAAATATAAAAAAATCGCCTGAATGAAACCCATGCGGTGAATATTGTGCACTGTGACATTACATTTCCTCATTACCATTTTTAATTGATTTCAATCACATATTGCATGCTACTTACTCATCTTTATATCGCATCCGGTAAAGGTAATGCAAGTTGTTTTTGATAATGACAAAAATGTAAGCGGGGGAATCCTGATACATCCAGATAATTTATTTCTAAAACAGAATTTTAGTTATTACAAAAAGTAAATAATAAAATTTTATGAAATATACCAAAATATCGTTGCCATCCTGTACAAAATAAAAGAACTGTAAAGGAAAAAAGGAAAACAGAATTTGACGGCTGTTGTCACAGTATGTAGAATCAATTATTGTCAAAAAATTAGGGGTATAAATAAAATTTTGTTTTGTCAAATTTATGAAAATTGATGCAATTAATCGTTTCCTGCCAAATTTTACGAAATGTTAAGCACTTAATCATTATTAAGATTAAATGCTAAAAAATATTAATATAAAAAATAATACAAATTAAAAACTTACAGATTATATTGTTGTTAACTGTAAAATTTTATTATAGAAATAACCTAAAAATAGAATTACGGGCAGAAAACTGATATGGAAGATTAATGAAACAACCAATATTATAAGCATATGGAAATATTCTGAACTGCATTTAATATTTAATTAAGTTTATAAATACTTCTGTAAAAAAATTGTTCCGTACTTATGTGACATTTTTGTAAAGAAGTATATTATATTATAACATATCTTTTGTGCATCGTTTATTTATTAATCTCAGTATTCACATTATTCAATTAGTAATCCAGTTTACAGCAAATATTTATTTACTTTACTGCAATCACCAGATTCATTAAAATAACTCATTGTTTAACAAAAACATATACACTATATGAAAATATGTCTAAACTCTCTTATTCTGTTGGTTGTATACAGTTATTTGTTTAATTTTTAAACTAAAAAATTTTAAAGCCGAAATTTAATACTAGCCATAATTATCTAAAGGTATAAAAATTCGTACATGATAAAATTTTGCTTAAAAATTTTGACATTCAATATCTTTTAGACACTCTACATAATTAATAAATTTTATATTGTATCAATGATCAGCGTATGGAAAATTCCATGTAACTTGATTAAAAATTATAAGATCATTAATTTTATTTTGTAATGACCTATTTAAAAGAGTGTGATATCAAGTTTACCAGAAAAACTCTTTATAGTTAATTTACAAGCTAGAATATTCACCAAAACTTTATTCTTTTTTTAAGATAAATTGTTTCAATATTCTTTGACAAGTGTATTTACTTAAGCGTAATTACCATGAGCAAGTTATCGCATTATATTATGTTACTTTAAATTTTATTCCCAGTTTTTTAATTCTTAAAATAATTGCAATAAAAAAGATTAAATTTTTTTGCAATAATTTTTATGGAATTTTGATGTTTTTAAACTGGTATAAGTAAATTTATATTTACTTTTAAATACTGGTGTCCTTTTTCTAAGATTAATTAAAAATAAAACATATTGGAAAACATTTAAAATTTCTACTTAAGAGCTAAATAAATATTTTTTTTAAAAATTTATGAATAAAAAATAAATAATATAAATATTTGAAAATATACTGCAAAATCATATAAAATTACTGATTTCCAAATTTCATGTTGTGTATAATTATTATACTATTATTATTTTACAATTTGTTGTATATATTTTTATTTCCAATGGCAGGACAAATACACAAGGAATAACACAAATAAAACACATAAAAAACACAAAATAAACATGAGACGAAAGCAGGACAGGAGAATACAGTACAGAAACGCAGTCATTGCCCCAAAAGTTCTCTGGCTTGCCAATAAAACCATGGATTCAGAGCTGACATGCAGTGCAGCACAGTGGTGGAGGTGAGTTCATGGATTCTGTCAAGTTGCAGAGCGGACAGTCGGGTGAATTTAAGATGTCAACGCAGTGCAAATGTTCAGCCAGACCACGGCCAACTAGACACACAAGTATGTGTGTCTAGTTGGCCGTGGCCAGACAGTCGTGACCCATCAGGAGTCGAAACTGTGCCACAGCGTGACGGCGTGACACCATCACGGATATTGAAAACGTCATTTTTCCATCGCTTGGTTTTTATCCTTTCTTGCAGTTAAGAAGCTTGAGTTCTTTAAAACCTTGTTCTATATAATACTCAGCAAGTTGCATGTGTATAAAATGCATACTCATAGTTTTAATGCTTTTAATCATAAATATATTTTAAATTGGAATTAAATATTTATTTTGAAAATATTTAATAAGAAATGTATTAAAACTACATATTCAAAAATAATATTCCCAAAAAAATGCACTTTAAATCTTCACAGGTTTTTTTTTTGTCAACAATAAAATTTCATAATAGAAATTACTTAAATATAAAATTACGAGCAGAAAACGAATATGAAATGTACATAAAACAATTAATTTTATAAGATTTAAAAAAATAGCTTTTTTCGGTAATGATATTTTGCTTCTGATATTTTTGTAAGCCAATAAAATATATAATCAGTTTAACCTTTTCAATGCACCAATATAAATTGATGAACCTACAAACTTAAATATTGAAATATTTTAACAAAAATAAACAAATTTATAAAAAAATTAAAATGTAAATTTAAGTGAATAATGAAGAATAAATTTATGTACGAATTAGGAGCACTTTTGAATGAAAACAGTGAAGTGATAACGCAAGAGACAAACATGAAACTTCGCTATAATAATGAGATCTGATGTGGTTCACTCTTCAAAAGGACTGCCACAGGAACTGAGCTACATAGCTCTTGTGAAAGGTTGAAATGTGCTGTAAAGAAGGCCGCTGTGGCTTGATGATATAAATTATGAAGTATTCATCACATGTTCAAAAAATGCTGATATGATTAATTCTGGTAATAGGTATAATACGTATATATACGATTTTTTTCACGGAATACAATATCCGCTTAAATTGGACCATCCTGTTTACATTGAAATAATTGTGAATATGATACCATTGTCAATTTTGTGTAGAAGACTATACCATTATGGTTTGTATGTGAAATGTCCTGCCATTTGAGTCACACTTACATGACATCACTGGAAAGGACATTCGAAATAGACATATAATCATTTTTTGAAGATATGAAAAGTGTATTGTTATCTTGCATAGGAATCAGCCTCCAACTTTATCAACTTACTTTTCGGTATAAGAAAAAAATTCATTTTCCTCCTACCGAATATTTATCTCACTTCCTATGAATAAACTAGCAAAAAATCATTGTATAAAATACTTAATAAATAATAAAAATATATTTTAAGAAACATGAAATTTTCTGTCTCAAATGAAAGAGGAAATAAATAATCGTTCATGTTAAGAATAGTTAACAAATATTTTTCCAAGGTTTGGTTTGTTTGTTTGTTTTATCGCTCAACGGTCCTTTTTTTGCACACGAGGGCTAATTAGACCGGGACCTACGGCTTAAAGTGGATTCCGAACCACTACAAACATCCATGCCCAAGGTGGGATTCGAACCCACGAACTGTTGAACCGAAGGCAAGAGCGCTAACCATTCGGCTGCCAGCTCAGCAATATTTTTCCAAGATTTTTGATCATTACAAAAATATGCATAACCTACAAACTTTAACAATTTCTTTCAATGATTGTTTTTAAGCTTAACCTTATTCTAAGTTATGAAATTAACTTAAATTCTAGCAAAGATATATTCATGGAAATCAGTAAAAATCACTTTACAAACACAAAGCTTCATTTTGTTTATAAGATTTCTTTGAGAAGCATTTTTACGAAATCCTGAAAACAAAATGAAATGCTGTTCAGTACACATACGTATAAACATTAATCTTAAAAACTATATTTCAAACTGAAAACTTATACGAACTTCTTTCTATTTATTGGAAATACATGTAAAGGTGAATATTTCTAGTGCGTATGTGCTCTGCATATATATATATATATATATATATATATATATATATATATATATATATATATATATATATATATATATATATATGTGTGTGTGTGTGTGTGTGTGTGTGTGTGTGTGTGTGTGTGTGTGTGTGTGTGTGTGTGTGTGTGTGTGTTCGCAAGAGGTGGAAAGGGGGGACAATAGTGTGTATACACACCTTCTAACCGAGGGCGTCGGCAGATCCGAGGACGTCCTCGCATTGATTTTGCTTTTTTTGTGTAGAAATTGCATAATTTCATCTTGAATTTTAATTTTTGTTGAAATTTAAGAAAGCTCTCTATTTGATTTTGTTTGTTTTAAGTCTAAATTATATATTTTTATTTTTTAATTATCATTTTTGTTGACATTTAAAAGGGTCCTCGGTTTACACCTTGTGCATTAAACTTGTGTATGTGTGTATCAAAAGTGTGTATCTTGTAAAATGTGACGTCCTCGGTGGTCCGGTAAAATCCGGGTTGTGAGTGTGTCCTCAGACAACCGAAAAAATGTACATTGTGTATGTCAAATATTTTCTAATAATATCGTTCATTGTGATAATTTCATAAAAACTCATATATTTAGTTCTTTAGTACATCAATAGATGAGTATAATTATTATTATGTTTTTAAAAAAAATAAGTAAATTAAAAATTTAAATAAACTTAATTACCTAAAATTTTATGGCATGTTTTTTAAGGAATAGCAGACCTTTTGAGAATTAAAGGACCTTCTTTAAAAAATAATTAAATATATTTTTTCTTTTAATAAAAAGTTAATTTTATTAAATGTACAAGATATTATAAATGTTAATTATATATATTTTTTCACTTATAAGTATGGAAAAATTTTCTTCATTTGAAAATATTCCAAATGCTATCATAACAAGTATAATTTTAATTTTGCTTAATTAGATATACAGTTTTTAATTTACACTTTAATATAAATCACTGTGTTATGTTTTGTTGTAATTACATTTTTAAAAATAATATGTAAATATATTGATATTTTCCTACTTTTTTATTAACATTTATTTATTTGTTTATAAATAAATAATTAAAAACTAAAATTAATGTTAAATGAAAATTTACAAAAAGTTTTTAATTAAATTTGTTCAGAAAATTTCAACACATAATATCATGACGTTACATTCTTATTATAAACTTTTATGAAAGGATTTTACTGTATACTTTACCAATCCACTGAACTATAAATATAAAAATTAATTTTTTGTTTCAGACATTAAAATTTCCTATTTCAAATCATATACATATCAGAAATCAAGGACATCACATACACACAGGCTATCGATGGCATCACAAACACACAGGCGATGGAGGCTATCATATACACACACGCTATCGAGGGCATCACATACACACAGGCAAACGAGCTCATCACATACACACAGGAAAACGAGCTCATCATATACACACAAGCAAACGAGCTCATCACATACACACAGGCAAACGAGCTCATCACATACACACAGGCAAACGAGCTCATCACATACACACAGGCAAACGAGCTCATCACATACACACAGGCAATCGAGGGCATCACATACATACAGGCTAACGAGAACCTCATTAAAATGTAAAAACTGAACAAGAAATATAATTTAACTGAAACTCAATTCAATTAATTTCAATTGAATAAACAATTAATTCAACATTTTTTGTGTTGAAAACTTCATACATTCAACTGATTGCTATTTTTATGTACACAATCAGTAAATGCAATAAATTTATTCATATTGAAATCTTCAAGGAAGAAATATATATCTTGATATACAAGTGCGGTACAATTGTTTGGATTCCATTTAGAATTATTAGTTCAAACTATTTTAGTTTTATTTCTATTAAATCAATTAATCCATTTTTCTTATATATTTTACTAACAAGTCATTATTTAATTTAAATTTGAATATTTAAATATTGATACCCATATGTCCATTTTTAACAATAACACTTTTCTTGAATTTTTTTAATAATATTCAAATTTCAAAATTAATTTTTTGCACCATTATTCTGTTTTAGTTCTTCTAAATAACAAGATAATTTTTGTTAATCATATTAATTTGCTCATTTGATTCAAATTTTCATTATTCCAATCGTCTTTCCCCGATTTAATTTCCAAACCATATTCATCAGTTATAGTAAAGAAAATATATTTTATTTCTGGGAGTATATATATATAAGTATACTATCCCATACCTATTTTATTATTTAAGATAATTTTCGGGGCAAATACACAAAATTAAAGTTAATTAATTGTTCCCAAATACGATGAAAATTTACATATTTAAGTAATCCGTAAATTTTATCGAAAATGACATTCTCAGCTTTTGTATATTTTAAATCCCTGCGGGGATAAAAAAAGGAATTAAAATATGCCTTGATTACTTCCTGTAAGTGAGTAATCATAAATCACTGAGGAAGCAGTGTGAAAATTCAAAGACACTTTCAAAACCACCTGACGTATAGAAAATTTTGTAAAATGGGCAGTTTCAGGAGTGCTTGTTTTTAAGCAGAATCAAGAGAATGCGTTTTCTTATATTTAGTTAGAATTAAATATATAAAAAGTAATTTAAAAAATATTCAAATGTAAATGCCTAGAAATGTTTGTACAGATCGCAATGTCCATAAATACTAACCATTTTTAATCTTTTCATCAATAGCATCCTACAACAATTATCTTCTGTTCATTCTAGTTTACATGTTGACAACTTAAAAATTTCTTTCATATAATATGAATTTCTTAGATCAAATATGTATTTAAATGCCATACAAATGAATAAATTGTAAATGATCTTGTTACTTGATGTGCACAGAATGGTTTTAGTCTACTTCCTAGCAAGTGTTGCTGTGATCATTTCTGCAAGAAAACTAATATTTACCATGATCTTTTGCTTCTCTTAAACAGAAGACTTATTCCTGTGATTGATAATATAAAATTCCTTGGAATGATTTTCGATATAAAATTAACTTTCCTTTCTCAAATTTTACATTTGTGGAAGAATTGTTAGCTATTTCTTATAGGCAATTCCGATTACATTTTGGAGTACAGATCACAAATCACTCTTTTAAATGTACCAGTCATTAATGTTATCACCCATTGACTACGGCTGTGTTGTTAATGGATAGCCGTCTGTATTTTCCGTCTTAGGCAGATTGGACACAGTTCACCACTCTGCTGTAAAGATATGTTCTGATGCCTTTCACATATTACTCATCAATAATCTTAATCTGCCTTCAGTTACTCTTAGACCTGTCTCTTAATTATTATTCAAAAATTGTATCCTCACCTCATCATCTCTTACGTTCTATTGTTCATAATTCTGCTCTTAAGAGATTATATAAAGCAAGACCATGCAACATTCAATCTTTTCTCACTCGTGTTAATCTTAGCTTTTGCTGTCTCATCTATGTGATGATTCTACAAACTTATTCGCACACCCACCTTGGTATGATGTACACATCACCTTACTCAATTCTTTTGAAGACCATAAAAAGTCGGACTTAACTTCTGCTATTTTTCAACAGTTTTATGCATTTCAACGCTATCCGTGTGCTATGTAGAGTCCTGTCTTCATAAGTGGATCCAAAACTGCTAGACATTTTGGCTGTGATGTTTTTCTTAATATTTCTTTTAGCTAATATCTCCACAAGCCCTACTTCATCTTCATTGCTGAGGCTAAGGCTATATCACGTGCACTTAAGCAACTGCATACTAAAAATTAGCATACATTTACGTATTTTCTGAAAGTAGAATTATTTTAGAAGTTTTGAGAAACTGTATCTTTTATTTCTTTAGTGTTCAAGTATTTTAATATATTGTTTTTTCCTGGATACCAAGCCACACACATATTATATATATATAGATGACAATGAGAAGACTAATGTGACAGCTAAGCCGGCAATTATTTCCATTTTATCTTTAGTTCCATCTATGTGATGTAAGAAATAGATTTAAACATTTCATACAGTCACTTTGACAGGAGTTCTGTAATAGGCAAGTCTGCAAAAAAATCTTAACCATCTTCCCATTAGTCATTCTTTTACCTTTACCGTTGGTCTATACCGAATCACACATGTCCAACTGACTCGTCTTCGTATCGGTCATAAGCGTTTCACACACAAAGAACTATTTTTAAGTTATTTAAGGAATAAGTGTTTCTGAGTAAGATATTTTGTAGAATTTAGTTGTGTGTGTAAGACATATACAGTGCATCATATTTTAATCATCTATCCAGATTTTAATTAATGCCACTGTGCATATTTTTTAACCATTATATTTTAACCTTAGAACATTTGCTACGGGAACCCAGCCACTTCAATCTCTGTGCGTGTTTAAAAGCAATCGATTTTAAGCATTTTATCCAATTTCAACTATCGTACACAAACCCCATTTAATATTTTATAATTTTGCAGTATATATTAACGGTTCTTTCGTAAAAACTTTAAATGATATGGTAAGATCTATTTAAAAATATTTAATGTTATTTGGTTTGGAAAATAAAATCGACATCTAAAATTTCACTTTGGGTCAGCTTGTTCTATTTGGACTTTGTGCCACAAAACCCAACCAACCAACGAAAAGTTACCTTCATATGTTATATTTTTTACAAAGAATTCTGTCCATAGAAAAAAAATTATTTTCACAAAACCAGTTTAGAGGGAATTTTTTTGAAAAATATTAACGAAAATAAATATACAAATGAAAATTATGAACAAGAAAATGAAATAAATTAATAATCTACAAGTAAAATATACATTTAGAATCAGCACTAATATATTTTCACTTAGAACTAGATAGATTTAAAATATATTATTAAAAAGAATACGATAGTCTCAGTGCTATTATTGTCTTAATGTTAATATCTGCGATATTGCAGTAACAATCATCATACAGCTGAGACATGTAACATTAGGTTTTTAGTAAAATAAATTATATAAATTTTACTGTAACGATAAGTAAACTTCTTGGAAAGCAAAATGTGATAAGATTTTAACGATTTTTTTCAGACTCTTAAAACCTCTCTAATCAGAAAAGTAAATCTCTTGATTTTTTTCAGATATACATTCTTACCAACCACAAACAAACTATTTTTTCTCTGATTGACTTAAAAATACTATTTATCAGGATGAAGCTTCAAGCAATCTTTTCATTATTTGACTCCAACTTCGTAATATAAAAATTTAAATAAACTGTTAAAAAGTTTAATATTTGTTTAAATATTTACTTTTTTACATGTATATTACAAAAATATACACGAATTAGCAATAATAAGAGCCTAAAGAATTATTTATTATAGTATTTCAATTTTCGTTAAATTTGCTATAAAATTTTGTAGCAATTAACTATCGACAACACTTAAAATACTTTATATTCTTTTTAAAACTTAAAATGTATGTTTTGTTTAGTCCAGACAGTATACGGAATTTATTTACAAGAAACAGTTAAAATAAAACAATAGGAAGTCTTATTTAACCTTTTGAGCCCGGCGTCACCGTTTCAAAAAACAGCTCCTACGCCGGCGTGAGAAAATCACATTTCCTACCCCTTTGATCGAAAGGAGAGGGTCATTTTCACCGTGAGGAATCTTAATTCTAATCGTAATTTTCATGAAAATGTAATACCATAAATTCTATACTTATCAATAAGCACCTGATTTTTTTTCCATACGTTGTTTTACATACCAATTTAAGAAATGTTATAAGAATTTTAAGATTACATGCATCCGTTTGTGAAACAAATTTAGACTGTTTCAAAAACTATGATATAGATTATATTAATTTATATTACGGAGAATTTTCTGAAATAATTATTTAAAATAATTACAGACTTCCTTAAAGTAATGTATTTGCAATTAGTTATAATTAAAATGGTAAACAATGAACTAGCTGAATATTTCAAAAATATTCTTAAAAACAGCATGCCCGGTATTAAAAATGTAAATTAAGATATTTTGAACAAATATTTCTATTAATAAGTAAGTACATGCAAATTGCCGAAGTTGCATTTGAAAAAGATTTAAAGTAATCTGTGTCTTAAATACAGCAATCCCTCAACTGTTCCTAGAAATTTGAGCGGGAAAAAGTCAGGGGCTTGAAAGGAGGAAAAAACCCATGGCATTACTGCTTTACCATAGCCATTTTCTGAGACACTAACTTTCGTTGTACAACAGTTCTACCCCAGGGACGAAAAGGTTAAGAATAATTTTCCTTGAAATAAATAAGTTTATTTAAATTACCTTCAGTTCATTTTTATTTAATGAAAAAATCACAATACATTTAATGTAAATAATGAATTTAAAAATCTTCTTTATATAGCTGAGTCCTATTTAAGTATTATTTCAGAAGTGTAAAAATACAAAGTATATAGGTTGCATTTTTACACATTATTTAAGCGGATAAAATACAAACATCTTAAACAGAAAACAGATTTTATAAGCAATATACTACAGTATTGTTTGAAACTGTAACGAAATAAACGGAATAAAATTTCGCAAAATAATATTCACTCTACAAATAAGTGCTTGAAGTTGTCTCTAATTATTTACTTTATGTTCTGAAAAGGAATTTAAACAATTGCAATTTGAATAATTCTGTTCATTTTGAAAAATTTCTCTCATATCATAAGAATTATATATTATATACGCAGATATAGGAATTTATATATATATATATATATATATATATATATATATATATATATATATATATATATATATATATATATATATATATATATATATATATAAATACACAGTTTTCATTAACCAGGAAAAAAATTATCGTAGTGTTTCCATTCAAGTAGAATAAAATTATATATGATGTTAACATATTTACATTATTTGGAATCAAAATTTACTAGGGTTAATTCTAAAGAGTTTAACATGGAATAAATTTTCTGTGACAAATTATTCTGCAGGACCACAATGAGAAAGGAACCACTGAAGCTCTACAAAATGAGAGTGCAGGAATCGTCGAGTCAAGAAACTGGTTTTAAACGTGTCGGAAGGAGAAAAGATTTCTTTCAACCCCTCCACCGGATAGATACCCTGTGTTGGTATGATGAATGAGTGCGGTGTCTACCTAAGGGTCTTTTATCTCTTTTTGTAGTTATCGGTAGGCACCTAATTTTATAGACACACATAATGACAGAATGGATTGTAAGGGTAATGAATCACAAATAGATTACATTTTAAATACTCTCAAGAAGCTTTGCATGTTGACTTTATATGTATTTACTTATTATTAATAAGGTATATAAATATTTACACATTTCACAAAAACGTGCTTGAAGCTTACTACACACTTATTGTAGAGATTATATCCATATTGCTAGGCTCAGTGTTAAAATGAAATTTAAGTCAATAATACATTACATAAATATATAGCAAGGCAAATAGAATTAACTGGAATATTCCATCAGATACAATGATTCTGATATAAACATACATTTTTCATTCATTATTAATACTTAATATACACAAGAAAAAACATGTGCCCAAATTATTGATATATAATCGTATATAGAAAAGGGATAATAAATAAGGGTTTTCAAGTTAAGATCAAATCAATCGGATGTTTAAGATATTAGCAATTCATTAAGACAATTAGAACCATATAATCTTTTTTTACTCTATCAACTGACCAGTACATATATTACACGAATTTGCTTATGTGAAATTAGGAACGATGGAAATGCTAATTAAATAACACTCTAAATGTAAGTGAATGAATTAAATTCACCAAAAAAATTTTTTAATTTGTTTCTTCCCAGATATTTTTTGCATAAAATAAATGGATATAATTCATTAATTTTCTTAATTTATGAGAGGAATACTATCTATAATTGGCAGCTTATTATAAATAATAAGCTGCTTAAATGATTATTTCTGAACATTAAATAACAATGCAAAATTAATGAAAAATTTCACATTTTATTTTTGATAGGAATTATTCAACTTTTAATAAAACTTTAAGATTCAACTTTTATTACTATGAAAATCATTAGGAATTGCAAAAATTGTTTTTATTAAAATATCATATTTATTGTGTATATCCTTAAAGTACGCAAGCATTTATAACGTTATGAATAAAGTCTAATGTATTAGAAGGTATACTTAAATTCACTGAAGACAATATGACAATATTTTTTCGCATAAGATAAGTTAGCAGAATTTAACTTCAGAGAATAAGGATAAAAGGTGAACGCATTTATGTAAACATAACAAACAAAATCGTACTTTTGTCTTTTTCATGGTTTGAAAACATAGATTATTTCATTGAATCCGGTTTTTCGGGTAATTTAAATGGATTTGCATTCATTCCATCTCTATTATATATGCTATCACTTTAAAATTTATAAGTTTTCAAGAAAATTTGAACTGATGTTCATACTGAATAATTTTTGATTCCTCTTTACAGTCAATTATATAATGATTAAAGTAAATAAATTTTCTTGATTTTTTTCTGACCGTACATGTTTCCAATTTTAAATTAACAATATCTGCATCAAATATTCTATTTGCACTTAAGTTTAGTTCATCCTCTATTTTGATATTCCTGTATTTTTGACGACTTCATACTACACGGAAATGGAGAACTCATATTTCATGCATTATAAAAAATTCTATGGATAAAAGCAATTACAAATCTCGAGAGAATGGTCATTTCATATATGAATCTTGTTTTTTTTTTTAAGAACGGAAAATGTGCAACTCCTCATTTCGCATGAGAATATCATTTTGGTGCGTTTGATATACGTAACGTCACCATGAATTTACTTTTTTAAGGAAAAGTGTTATCATCTTCAGTCGAACTCGCACTAAATCACTAAACTACATTTTAGGAATGAACTGGCATTTGATATTAATAAATATCAAATACTGCTAGTTTCAAAATCTATTTTATTAAGTGTTTTAGAAAATGCTCTTTTGTTTTGTATCAAAAATCTTTTGTTAGGGTTTCAACATAAATTTATGTTTCTATAAAATATGCAGAATTTTGAGAATTCATTTAATTCAAATATATTTTGAATAAGAAAATTAGCTGAATACTAATAAATTTATTTAGTTTCTCAATCATAAAGTCAAATTTTCATAAATTCCTACTTTGAATAGACAAAATCGAATATTTTTAACTAAGATTTTGTAATATAATTTAAAATGATGGAGAGAGAATAAAAATTTGCAATTGTGATTTGAAAAAGAATAAACATTTGCACAAATCCCGTGAAAGGTTAAATTTTCTAAATTATGCAAAATAAATGTTGTCACTTAACAATATATTAATTTACACACTTTTAATATTTACTTCTTTTATTTTTCAATATTTAATAATTGCTATAATTTATGATTTTTCATGTATGAAATATACTTTATAAATAAACGCTATGCCTTGTTTTTTCATGAGTTATTAAATAAATTTTTTAAAAATGAATTCTAATATTAATATAAGCATTATGATTTCAATAAAATAGTTCTAATTCAAAAAATAATCTTTTTTGAGTTGTAAAAAATACCATTAACAACTGATAACATTAATTTTAAGTTATCATTGTAGAAATTTGGTACAAATTTCTTTCTTGTTAATTAATTTATGCTTACCAAAATACAATTTTTGAAAATATCTGTTAATTTAGTCAATAATATTTAAAAATATTTACTTGCTGTAAACAAAATTAGATCCATATTTTTATTTTCTAATGATGGACTAAAAAACAAATTTAACTCTATTATGTTTATAAAGTTACTTTCTTTTCAATATTCTTTAATTCAATTTAGCATTTCTACACATGTATATTTCGAAGCATTTATATTTCACTGAAGGGGAAAAGTTACAAAAAAATTTATGTGCGTAAAAATGTTAATGTAATAAAATATTTCACTTCAAATATTTAATTATTAGAATATTATTATTAAACCAATAATGTGAGCTTTGAAACTCCCGATTTAATATGTTTTTAATATTTTTTAAAAGAAACATTATCTGTCAAAATCTTTATCAAGTTTGGAGTTGTTTGTTCTTTGTTAAATATATAAAACTTAAATATGCAAATGCGCTTTCCATTAAAAGACCAACATTTATATTTTTCCCCAAAATCTTTTATGGTGTTAATTACTAGTATTGACGATTTTTGTATATAAAAGGCAGCAATTATATTTGACTCAAGAGCCCACAGAACTTTGAGTACTCGAATGTATGACCCCAGTTATTTTAGTTCGAAATTCTCTTTCTCTTGCTGTTTGGCAGGAAGTAAACTGACCACATTTTGGAGAATTCATTTCTGAGGAAACCCGTGGGAACTAAATCACGAGTGGTCTCTTTTCCCGGCGTACTGTATTTGAGTCATTCACAAACAGGAAGTGTCCATTCGTTTTGCTGATTACTAGTGGAAATCTTTTGCATAGAATATTAGCAAAATACGGACTCTACTAATTCACGCATGATATAAGCTGAATAAATAATTTTGATATTCTAATTCTTAATATTATTTAAATAGTAAAATTATTTTATAACATTAAACATATCAAGCATTTATTTATGCAATATATGAAACTTATGGTAATACATATATATACTAATTAAGTGCAATAAAATTTCTTATTAAATAATATTTGCTCCAAGGATACACATATACATATCTGTAAGAAATTGCTACTTGTGATTTCTTTGAAAAGGAACATCAAATAAATTGAAATCGTTTTTTAACATGTTAGATTTCCAGAAATTTTAATTACAGCAGATTTTGAAAAGACAATATAATATACCTTACATTTAAATTTATTACAAAATGATAAATATCTCCTAAATGTTTTGAGAGTTTTCTTATATTATTAACAAAAAATATGTCAATTATTAATTGTGAGTGAAAAAATTGACAAACCACTTAAAGAGTTGTTAATTTCATTTTCTTTCTTTATAAGTCAGCTATCTTCATTAACAACTTAATATAAGAGATAAATATTATTGTGCCACTGTAATGTAGAAGAATTTTTGCCATTCATCGTTGAGCTGCATATAACATCTGCATTAAAATCATCCTTTTCGGAGAGAAACCAGAATATATAATCTAATAAAAATTACTGAACAAAATTTTTATAAATATCAGCACTATATGTATCATAGAAAAAAAAACGTATTTTCAATTATAAATAAAAGAATATTAAAATAAAAGAATATTAAAAAAAATTGCTTATTCCAAGAATAAAAGATTTGTAAGCAAAATATCACGACAATTTTTTTCAGCAAAAAAACCTATTTTTCAGAAAATACAAATTTTTACTGTTCCTACTTTAGTGTGACTTTAAAAACTGCTATATATAATATAATATAGCAGTGCTTAAAAGACTGTAATATAATAAACACTTCTATTGAATATAATTAGCAAAAATTGCTTTTTTTGCACTAAGAAAAATTCTTTGAGTTGGAACGATTATATGTAATTCAGTTAACCTTAGCAATTGTCGAACAATTTTAAAAGAAAGTCCTTTCGGAATTTCTTTAGAATTTTTCACAGTATTCAAAGAATTATTATTTTTTAAGCCAGCTTTATGATTGTTGATCTTTAGCATGTGAATAACGCGTACTTATTAGAATTTTTAATTTTAATTCAAATTTTCTTTTATTTCTGCAAATCAAGCTCTGACCACAACTCTACTTATACCATATATATTACTGTACAACGCCAATATTTTAAGGCCAAACTTAACTGATTTTCATCTTACATGACGGTAACCTTAAGATAGGGGAAATTCTTGGAAAATCTTCTCCCCATAAGAATCCCGCTGTTTCGTGACAGAGCGGGAAACAGCTTCCTTGTCCAGAAAGGATTCTTTTCTCACTAAAAGGGCATATGTATATGAATAGCAGAAATGGTTTCTGTAAATGGTGCATGTTAGATTCCTGCTGTTTGGATTGGGAAAATGGATATATGTATTTTAACTTTAAATTCGTTATTATCATTTAAAAGTAGATTTTTAGGATTGAATTACTATAAATTGTTCTGTATATATATATATAGTTCCCCAATCAATTAGATTACTGACTCTGATACTGAAACCAGAATACCAAAAATTATACCCAAAATTAGAGAATATTAATTCAATATAGATTTTTACAAAATTAATATTTTTTATTATAAAAAATCAAAAATTTAAGAAAGAAAACATGTTTATGAGAATAACACAGTATTTTAAAACAAAGTCAGTCCTCTCAAATTATTTTGTAAGTTATATGAAATTATATATATATATATATATATATATATATATATATATATATATATATATATATATATATATATATATATATATATATATATATATATATATATATATATATATATATACTTCTACAAATATCGAGACATTTATTTACTTACTTTATTGAAGAAAATATAAAACATATAATGAACTGAGATACAACCCATATGTGTAATATTGTTAGTTTTATAAATATTTTTACTTTGTTATTTAAAAAATTTTTTTAACATTTTGTTTATTAAGAATATATTT
This sequence comes from Latrodectus hesperus, assembly GCA_037975125.1. Lineage (NCBI taxonomy): Eukaryota > Metazoa > Arthropoda > Arachnida > Araneae > Theridiidae > Latrodectus > Latrodectus hesperus. Next base: position 36,830 of record JAJQOW010001537.1, read on the forward strand.
TAATTTTGCGAGGTTATTTTAAAGACTTTTATTTTGGAAGAATTCAATCGGAAAACAAAATACTTTTATAACAAAACAGATGATATAACAATGTAAATATAAAAGTTGTAAGATTCACTTTTATATAAAAGAAAGTTATTTTTGAGGATTCATTTTATGGACGCGAGATTAGTCTAAAAAAGTTGCTGTTAAGTGTAAAGCAAATGCCATACTTTTGATAAGAAAGATATGAAAATAGTAAAATATTAAGAATGAGAAAACATTCGATGAGATTTTGGCATTAAAAGAAAGTAATAATAGTACAGGACTTCCAAGACTAATGCCTCAATTAGAAAGCCTCATATTGGACTCAATAAATAAGCCCATTATCTTTATTATGTAAAAAGTTTTTAAATCAAGACTTCAAACTTTATTTTTTTCCTCTTCAATTAAAATAAAATATATGAGTTCCGGTTTCGTTCATCCAAAAATAACCGTTTGTTGTTCAGTTAGTAATCAAAATTTTTATTTTATGTGGATTCTTATTTGCTCTAAAAATAATATTCTGTAATAATCAAGAAATATAATTCTATCAAAATTAGATCGACTTTATTCTTTTTTAACTGATACACACTATATGAATTTATACAATTTACCAGCATGTATACGATATGAACGTTGAGAATCGACTTTGTTATCCATTATCAAAATGAGATTTGACAGCTAGATTCAGGATTTCCATTCATGTATTATCATCACCTACCGATCATATAGTGCACTTGGCTTTGTGAGATAATTATGTAAAAAATACATTTATTATTTACTTAAAATGGCCTTTAATTGTTAAAATATCTTCTACCCGGGGGTTTCACTCCGATTACTCGTTTTCCTTGTCTGGGAGAATAAATTTCAAACCTGCAAATGCCTTTTCAACTTTAACTTCTGTAACGAGAGATTTCAAAACCAGCATTGCGACTTCAATCAAGATAGCATAGATAATTATATATATATATATATATATATATATATATATATATATATATATATATATATATATATATATATATATATATATATATATATATATATATATATATATATATATATATATATATATATATATATATATATATATATTCCCAGAAATCTAAACTATCATGTTATATATCGAGTTTTCGTTTATTGTCACAAATATTTAAAATGAATTTAATATCATTTTGATTAAAATTAAGTGATTCATGAGGTTTATTGCTAGTTTTATTTTTTTCACTTATAAAGAAGTGTTCAATTTCACCGCCTTCAGTATAAGATTTTTTTCGTTTATATGATTGAACTGAGTTTTCCCAAAGATTGTAATTTATTCCAAATATTCTTTAAATGTTGCACCACTTGCCCTTTTTGTCACTTGAATGGAAGGAACACATTAGGGAAGAGAAAATAACGAGACATATGTTAAATAACAATAAAGATATTGAGTATTCATTAAACATCTTCCTTATCACTGTTGCGACTTACATAGAAATAGTATGATACGATAAGTAGAATTTTTATGACCCTTTTGTATAAATCTTCTTTTGGGATTAAGTAAAAAAATATAGTTCATCCATTTCAAATCTGAATGTTTCGATTTGGACATCTTGCGCATCCCGATTATTATATATTTTGCATACTTCAAATAGATTTCTTTTCTATAAATAAATTAGAGAGGCATACTTTAGATCCGTCAAATAGACGTTCAGTGTTTCTCTATACTTATAAACCAGTAGAGAAGAACATTATTAAGCATTTTATTACCCGGTAATACAAAAGTATTTTCAAATCTACTATATTAAGCTTTTGTACATTAAAAGATTTTTCAACACTCTCCCTAATCTTTAATTAACAATTTTAAACATTTAATTTCCTTAGAGAACACGAACAAATGAAAAGGAAAATATTAAAGGAAGTTTTGAAGGAATCAGATGCAAGCAGATGTAACGCTGATATTCCATATCTAAAACTCAATAAGTATTTAAAAAATTGAAAAATTTAAAGAATAGAATTATTTGCAGAAAATAATTTGAATGCTGCAACTGTGGAAATAGCCACACAGCCTCCTATAGAGGCTGCTCAGCAAACCCAGTCAACAGAAGCAAGAAAATTCAAGTAACTCCTAACACTGCTAGTAACTTTACTAAAAAAGGCCTCTCATTTGCGCAGGCCGCCAGAAATAACAACGATAAACAAGAGTCAACTCCACCTACATCGAACCCGCAAACCACACTAGACTTTAGTCAATTTGAAAACATCAATATAATTATGAAACAACTCAAATAAGTTATCTCAATTTTTAAAGCCTTTCCTGCCCTCATGCAGGCTGTCCCAATCTTAGAACGCACTATTAATCCAACGGACAAACTGCTCATTTTACTAAAAGCCCTAAATATTAACGATGCCAAAAATGATAATTAAGGAATTTAACAACATAAAATTAATGATTTAGAACGCCAATGGCATACTCACTAAACTTACTGAATTAAAAAATTCTGTGTCAAACAATCATCCTGACCTTATCCTAGTACAGGAAACCCACCTGACGAACTCTTATGTGGTCAACATCCCCAATTATGCAGTGTATAGAAATGATCTCACCAACCAGCAGGGCGGAACGGCCATATTTATAAAAACAAAAATCCCTCACTCACACATACCAACACCCAGGCTCCATTTTGCAGAAGCCACAATTGTTAAACTGCATTTTTCAAATAATGGAGACAAAATTTTTCAAATAATTTGGTTTTCGGAGGAAACTATCCACATCCCACCAATTGCTCCGGGGAGTGGAGAAGATTGCAAAGGGTATTGCTACCAAAAAATCTACTGGAGGAATTTTTCTTGACATAGAAAAAGCTTTTGACCGTGTCTGGCATTAAGGCTTACAATTCAAATTAATTACTAACAACTTCCCTCCCATTCAGATCAAACTTATAAGAAACTACCTAACTAATAGAAAATTTACCGTAAGGTTTCATAATGTTTACTCCCAGGAAAAGCCCATATTAGCATGCGTCCCACAGGGATCACTGCTTGGCCCATTCCTATTAATGCCTTCATCAATGATATTCCGCAGAGCCCTAATACTATGCTCTGCCTGTTTGCGGATGACACTGCCATATTAACCACAAATAGCAATCACAAAACACTACACCAACACCTATCAGAACACCTGAAGGTAATAGAAGAATGGCATGTTAAATGGAAAATAAAGGTAAATCCTACCAAGTCCCATGCAGTTCTTTTCATAAGAAAAATGTTACCGTGTGAAAAGGTCAAATTAGCAGGAAGAGAAATTCCCTGGGCTAGTAGGGTTGATTACCTTGGACTCACTATTGACAGGAGACTAACGTGGAAATCCCATATTACTAAAATCAAAAATAAATTCATAGCAGCTAAAACTACCCTTTATCCCCTGCTAGCCCCCAAGTCAAAACTCTCGCTAGCAAATAAGCTCCTAATATATAAAGCCTACCTCAGGCCGATAATAACCTATGCTGCTCCAATCTGGGGAGGAGCAGCTGATTCAAATATCAAAGTCTTAGAAGCCCAGCGAAGCAAAATACTTAGACTAATTACTAACTCAGAGTTTTACTTTAGAAACCACCAAATAAGAGAGAACTTGGGAATCCTGCCCCTAGCCCGCTACCTTAAATTTCTTGCATTTAATTTCTACCATAAATTATACACAATCAACAATAGTGAGATTCAGGGTATTGAATTTTACAGTCCTTATGACCTAACTCATTTCCATAGGCCCAGAGCAGTGTTGAGGGTAAAACCTCTCACCAATATCTCCATTTATTCAAATAATTCCAAACGGAAAAGAAAGAAGAAGAATAATTAATGGAAATCATATTTCTACCTAAATAAAATCCGGTGAGAAACCACATTGTAAATAAATCGTGTGGATCCTGTAAATATCTCAGTTTTATTTAATCTTAAACAACTATGGATATGTATCATTCTTTGTCTTCCGTTGTAAATATTCGAACGGAACTTTGTGTTTATCAAGAATTATTGTCATCAACCTGTGCTTTTTCTTTGTAACTCCTTTGTAAATATTTTAACGGAATTTGTGTGTTTCAAAGAATTATTGTAATCATCCTGTGTATTCTCCTTATATTTTCCTTTGTAAAAAAATTTATAGGAGTCTTATGTGTACCAAGAATTATTGTCATCATCTAAGTGTCTATTACTAGGATTACTCAATTACTTAGTCCAAAAACACAAGTCATGCAGAGTGCATCCAGTGGGTGCACTTACCTCTATATTTTTGTATTATTCATTATTGTATCTTTATTTCTGATTTTTTAATCACCAGGCCAAGACTATCCAAGGACTCTAATTCATTAGAAAACGAGGTACATGGCCGGAAGGCTACAGACCTCCCTCAATCCCAGACCAAAAAAAAAATAATAATAATTTGAAGTTTATTTAAAGTAAAAAAGAAATCGCAGGTTTACCCCACAAAAGCAGCCACGACGTATATTTTCGCTCTGTAGAAACCACTTCCTTTTTCTTTCCCCCTAATGGGTGGATTGATGGATGGGTCTTAATGAATCGAACCCCACTCCTCTAAGCCTTTTCTTTTGAAAACTAATATATCTTTTAATATGCATTTGAAATATTGTTCATAAAATAGAAGTATCATTTTAAAGCATAATGTAGCATGATAGTCATCTGAGTTTAAGCCAAGAATATTATACTTACGTTTTAACTATGATTTCTTTTGAAAGAAACATAATATGGAAATTAAAGTATGCCAAAAATATTAATTGTTACTCTAAAGTCATTATTTTAATATATCATTTTTATATGTGGGACCTTAATTCAAGACATAACTTGTACAGACAGTATTTCTATATTTCTCTGGATTTCTTGGGATATTTTTTACATTAAGCAGTTAAAATATACCCCTAAGCAATTGTTGCTGTTAACACAATGGGAATCATTGTATATACTTAAATTCTTCTATCCTGTTTAATCAAAGCTCATATTTGATGCTTAAAACTAATTTAAAAATCATGTCTTAACAGCAAAGTTTGTATTCTCGTTTAAATTTTTGGTTAGCATTACTCTTAAAAATTAAAAATTTAAAAATACTCGTTGCAACACCTCCATCATAGTTTCAACGTCTTGACGGAAATTGTGCATTAACTTAAATAAAACATTCATCTCTTCTTCAAATGTCGAATGGGTTAAAATTGCTAGTATAATTTAAGTTATACAACATTTATACAAATTATATACATTTTTTTAATTCCTGAAATTATGATATAGCACAAGTTACTACACACAAGCTGTCATTATGATTAATCTAAAATGTGTGTGGTTGTTTGTAGAGATAAATGCTTACTCACTCAGAAGTATCATTCATTACTTTAATTAATCTATTTTCCACAAAAAATTAAGGAAAATTAAAAATAGCATTACATCACATAAAACACATAAGCTCATTTTGCGTAAACAAGTAACAGTGGAGATAACGTTTTTGAAATTTCTCTTTACTTACTTTTAACAAATAAATTTTAATATTCATCAAAGAAATACAATTTTAAGTGACATTTATATACTGACATGACATGACAATACGAGAAATCAGCTCTTTCAGTGTGGCAAATAAAAAATAGCTTTAACAACTGATAATATTAATTTAAAGTTATCATTGTAGAAATTTGGTAAAAATTTCTTTCTTGTTAATTAATTATGCCTACGAAATGACATTTTTTGAATGTACCTATTAATTTAGTCAATAATTTTTAAAAATATTTAATTGATCTATTTTTTTAAATTTCTTTGATTGAATTTAGCATTTCAACAATAGAAAAGATTATAATGTTCTGTATGAAGGGATTCAAAAAGGGTTTACAATTAATTTAAAATGTTCTATCTTTTCTGACATATGTGACTTCTTGGTTTCTTGTCTTTAATGAAAATACCTTACAACTTATTCAATTTATTTTACATAAAGTTTCTCAACGGTCATTATAATGAACAATTTTTGAAATATTATTCTTTAAGAGACTTCCTTACAATGAAAAATATTTTAACGTCGTTAAAATTAATTTTCTTCTTGTATGTCTTCATATTTAGTAAGGCATATGGGCAAAAGAAATCTGGAATTTTAAAAGCAATGAAAGTGATGTATTTGTCAAATGTTTTTTTCAGTGTAATACTTTTTACAAATACATTATAAAATTACAAATGTGTGATTTATAACTCATGGATATAAACATAACAAAGATTTTAACTTATAATTAATAGTAAAATTTCCTTAAATTTTTAGAAGAAAAAAAAAGCAATTTTCTAATTTATATATATATATATATATATATATATATTATTGTACTAGAAATATCATTTTTTTCCTTTTTGCTCAACTGATTCCATAAGCCAATATATACTGAATGACATTTTACACTCTTACTTTCATACTTTTTATGTTAAACATTAAAATTATTCACTCTTCAAGAGACTGAATTAATAATTATGCTTATAATGATTTCAAAAAATACTGCAAAATTTAATCTGATATATTTAAAGTAAAAATTGTATTAGAAATATTTATTTTTAAAAAGCAAATTTAAAGCACAAAAAATTAAAATATTTAAAAGAATTTTTTGGTATTTAATAAAACTTAATTTTTATTGCTGAAAAATATTAAATGGGAGCGAAAACATGATCTACATAAAATATTTTCCAATGACAAATTATTTTACTGCTTAGTAAACAAAAATGCTTCCAAGTGATCATTAACTGTTTAAGGAACAATCAGGATTTTTAATCAAAAATTTTTTCTTAAAATATTATTCAATGGTAGATATATTATAATTTTCAGTCATATCATACTTGCACTTTTTATACATGATGGATAAATTCTTGTTAAAGCATTGACCTCTTACATTTTGTGTGAAAAAATATATCGTTTTCTTTAGAGATTCTCTCTGAAGGATTTTAAAACCAAGTTTTATGCTAAATTAATGAAACAAATAAATTTATCTTAAGATACAGATTACAATATAATATTCTCTTTTAAAAAAATGCATATATTATTCTCATTTGCATATGTGTATTTGAGATCCACGTTTGCAGGTATGTATGAGAGGTCCATGGTTGGAGGTGTGTATGAAAGGTCCTCATTTACAGGCGTGTATGAAAGATCCGCAGTTACAGGTGTGTATGAAAGGTCCGCACTTACAGGTGTGTACGAGAGGTCCTCAGTAATAAGTGTGTATGAAAGGTTCTCAGTAACAGGTGTGTATCATAGGTCCTCGCTTACCTTGAGAAAATACATATTTGAAAAAATAAAAATATTGAAATAAAATTTATGTCACACGATTTTTAAAATCACATTTTAAACCATAATAATAAATTTCGTAAAAATATTCCTGTAAGTTTAGAATATAATTTGGGTCCTCGGATTGATGGTGAAAACACATAGAGCGCACTTGCTGGCTTAGACCAACCTGTGTGTGTGT